>QVAJ01000130.1:2008723-2100701 GCA_003546035.1 Mixornis gularis
ACAAAAACAAAACCAAACCAAAACCAAACCAAATACAACTTGCAGTTTCATCAACAACTATGAAATTACAATGGTTTTACAGTAACTTTATGAAAATTCTTTACATAGATAAGCATTATCTGTAAGATTGTGGCACTCTCAGACATCACAAAATGCCTGGATATGCTTGCTATGCCAATAGAAATGTGCATGTACAAATAGAAAAATACACTTAAAAGCATTTGTACCTGTCTCTGATGAAAGAAGTAAAATTTTGTGGCCTGCAATTGGCTAAGAGTTGAATTCTTTATGTCATTATTTATATATGCCATTTTCCAAATGTCACAGCTCCTGAATTTACTGCTAGGTAGTATATGCAGAGACATATTCTGAATCTGTGTTTTCTTTAATGACAGCATCGAAGTCTTGCAAAATGCCTCAGATTTTACCGTTTTTATTTTCAAAGGAATTTTTATTATGTGGTATGATGTATGCCACACTGCTGTTTCCCCAGTGTATTTTTGGTCTAAGCATAATAGTTTTACACAATAAGAAAGTCCCCTCCTGCACCAGTAACTTTGGTCTGTGGATGCTTCACATTCCAGCATCTTGTCTGTTCTCACAAAAGATCTCAGTACACGGTTAATGGCCATCAATCATTACCTACTTCTTCTCCTGCCACCTGAGAAAGGCATCTTCTTACAGAACAGCACATACATACTTCATACCCCACACTGAATCCTGCCAGACATTATAGGCTTGATGCAATTACAGGTTCAACACCAACAGCCAGCAGTTGTATTTGTAAACCTACTGGGCACTTGGAGGCTCAAACAACAGGGCTGGAAACTGTTGAATGGAATGTGTATGTAGGTTGTCATAAGCCTCCCCAGTTCCTTTGGGAGGTTTTGGTTGGTTAGTTGGTTTTTTTTGGTTTTTTAATATATAGCAATGATAGGGAGAAGGAAGAAAACAGGTATCTCCACTGTAGAGGAATTTTGTTCCATTAAAGCAACAGCATATATGCTCTTGAACACAGAAACATCAGACACTATGACCTTCTGTTAAAACTTCCACTCCTTAGGCCTCTGGGTTCACAGGTCACACAGCAGGCCAAAGTGATCACTGTGCACTGAATAGCAATTTCCATGTACCCATAAGTATTTTAAATAATGCCTTGTCAGCCTAAGTGATAGAAATAAACTCTTCCTTTTAATGTTTCAACCTCTGTCACTTACAGACCTTCAACTACCAAGTTAATTGGAAATTTCACATAATCAACTGTAAAAGAAGCCTGTTCTGAAAAGCAAATTTCTTTTTCATAGATGTTAGTGGAATCAAAATTTTACTCAAAATACCTCCAGGCAGACAAGGGAAACTATTTTCCTTCTTCTAAACTGCGTTGGTCACAGCATTATTGAAAGCAAAGACTAAGCCAGTATGAACAGATTGCAGAAAATGAATCTGCAGCAGCTGAACTTGTCTGCTCTTTCATTAATTTTTTGTGGTTAGGACCTATCTTTTTGCCTGCTGTGCTAAATAAAGGTCACACTCGTGGCTCTATAAGACAGCAAATCAGGACATTAAATGACTGAGAATTCAGGAAAGGCATTAAGCTGTTTTTGTAGCCTAGGGTAAGACAACCCTTCCTTCCCATTTCAATTAGAACAACTGAAGTGTTGCTAATTAACAACTCTTAAATTGGAACTAAAAAGACTATGTGCTAGGATACTGAAGCCATAATACTTTCTACTAAGGAGATAAATGAAATAATTATGTGTATTTTGCAGGTAAACTGAGAAAGTAATTTTCATCTGCATGAATGGGGATGTAGGGTTTGTCTTCCAAGCCTTGCAGCATTACACTATTACCCCTGCTGCAGTTTGGAGGCATCTATTTATGTGTCCTGCAATGCATGCATTATCAGTGTGAGTTTGTATTTCTCAACTCTTTAACATGAGAGTAAGGGAGAAAGAATTTTAACCTAGATTGCTTTGTACTGCAAAACGTTTAAAGAAGTCTCCTAGAGAGATGCTAATGAAGTATCACAAATCCAGTTTGTTTCTTTTTTTCAACTAACTTTGAACAAGTGAACAATCACCTAAATGACTCACAAATGGTTTCTCAGTATACATAAACTTTTCTCTGCTTAGGAAATTGTGCTCATTTACACTGTACAGTATCATCTAGGTTAAGCCCTGTACCTACTTTCTATCTATATAATGTTTTGCTCTTCTGGTTTTAGTTGAGGATTACATTTTGTTATCCACAGTGGAGTAGCTTTTGTTTTGTATTAGCAGAAATAAAATCAGCATGTATGAGTGTGAATATGTATAAAAAGAGAATTATTTAATCCATAACCACAGAAATCTTCCACTTGTAGCACCATTTCTATAATTTCTTACAAGAGATTTCAACAATTTCTAGACCATATTAAATACCAAAAATCAATTGTTTTTACATGTATTAGTAATAACATTATTTGAACACTTCTGACATCTTGTAAAGAATCTGAATAATATGATTATGTATATAATGAAAATTGATTTTTTCTTAGTACCACCACAGCCTGCTGCAATTCAAGAGGAATAGCTCCATCAGCAAAATTATAGTCATGTAATTGATTTATATGTTAAAATATGATTATGCAAGGGAAGTATCAAATTTGACTATGCTTATATCTAGCGTTTTGGCTCTCAATTACACTCAGGTTGCTTAACTTCAGCAAAGTGAGAAGAAACAGTGAAGTTCTAAAGCACGTGAAGAAAAACCTTGATAATGAATTATAAATCAGTTAATTTCTTGAGCTAAAATAAATCAGTAACTTAACAGTAACTGCGAAGGTTCTCTTAAAAACATGGTGGGAAAAGCAGTCACCAAGACACTAACAAAAACATGATTCCGTCTTTCCAAAATCCGCATTTGGAAATAAACCAAGTATTCTGCAGCATGTGACAAAAGATTAATTAACCTCTAGTATACAATAATCACACCTGTGTGCATAAGTAACTGACAGTTGTTAAGAGACTCCAGATACTTCATTGTGAGATAAATGGAATTTTATTTTTAGGGAGAGAGTGATTCCTCTTTATAATAAATGTATAAAAGTGCAATATCTTAAATATTTACTGCATGCAAGTATCTTTTTTGTTGTTGTTGTTAGCATCATATAAAGTAATCCTATGCAATAGTCTCTGCAAGAATACATTTGAATTCATTGTCGAATTAATGCATCTCTTCAGTTGAGTGCCAGCCTGATCATTGCATTAACTACCTCATACAGGACTGCAGGAAAAAAGGCAAATTTTCAGCAACATCTCAGCAAACAGCTCTGTACTGACAATGCAAAATGACATACTAAAACAGCAAAATTTGGCCCATGTTTGCATACTACATCCTTCAAGTGATTGTATTCCAACTATAGTGTTACAGTTTTGCTTTCTGAAATGTCTGTCCAAAAGGCTAATTGTATCTCCCCCTGATTACAAGAACCTTCTGAAGCTGTTCTTATTCTCAATTTTGTCTTTAATGCAGCCAGTATGATCAAATCTATAGTGACTACCAGAATCGAATCTGGTATGTCAAGAAACCTTCTCTTTGTGGCAAACAGGATAAAAGAAAGATACCAAAAATAATCAGAACAAAATGGCAGGAGGAACAAGATTAAGCAGAAAGTGTGTTCCTCTTCAGCTGTACTACACATCATCAGCTGTTGAATTTTACCAGACCAATTTACATTTAATTCACAAGGATCAGAAAGTATTCCAGAGTGCACATACATAAAGCAATACTGTATTTTCTTTAGATGGCAGGAAGCAATTAATGAGAGTGATAGATGAGTGAATGGAGAAAGAAGTACCTTGGAAAAGGACACATTAAACCGTGAATGTCATGCCCAGCAACACAGCATTTTAAGTAAGATAGAAAACATTTTCTTTTTCTTTTTAAATCTTACTGGAAAAGAACTAGTTTTGTTTCGGTTTTGTTTTGGGGTTTTTTTTGTTGAGATGAATGGAAGTCCAATTCTTGTATTTTTCCATCCTTAACACTAAGTTTGACTTCTTGGCATCAATCATCAGTCCGACTACAGTTGCATTTAGTCCACGTACACAGAAACTTGTGATTCTTAAAGGAGAGCATGAATTTACCTTGTTCTAATTTTTTTTTTTCTAAAGTAAGGCCTTTAAAAATGAAAAGTGCAACACTTCCAAGCCAGAACAGCTAATAGCCCACAAAGTGCATAAAATGAAGGGTTTAGAAACTACAGCACTAGGACTAGGTTTTCAGGGAGGAAAGTGTAACTCCCTTTTTACCTAATTTCTAAGCCTTTGGGCCACACAATTCTACCTCTTCTACTTGGTCAGTTTAGCACTTCTTGGAACCATTGGTCAGCCAAACTGGCTGAAACCTCTGAAAATTAGACCAATAAAGCAGCCAAGCAAGAAGAGCAAAAATAAGGTGGTTTTTTCCCACCCTAGTTCATTGACTAAGCAGCAGGGCAAACATAATGGGGAGAGAAAGCTCCAAGCAGATGAAAACCAGGATCAGAGGTCTTGCAGGGTAGCTCCTTCTGCTAGTAATGAGCTGTGAGAGGGGGTCTGGTCCCTTCGTATCAGATACTGATACCAGGTGTGCTCCTGAAGATCTGGCAATTGTGTATTTTGTGGCAGTTTATAAATATTCTGGAACTCCTAGATGTTTGGGATAGTATCCTACAAAGTGCTTGGTAATTGGGTGAGATGATCACAGGTTTTACATAAGGTTTTAACCACAAGTATGCACAACTTATCACACGGACACAGTTTCTACATCTATTTCACATATCTAAAGGTCACAACTGACACTGTAGTTTGTTGACATTATCTTCACTGAGACACAGACATAAAATAAATCCTGCCCAAATGACTGATCCTTCTCCCATACATTCTGCAACTGCAAAGAAAAATGAGGAACCATTCGTTCTTGTCCTTGCTTAGGCAAACAGTTTGCACTCCAGGAATGTTACCTCGACTGTTTTGTTCACTTAATAGAGAAYCAACTAATTTTTGCAACTTGCCTGAAATACTGTTTCTTCATTAATGACGATCTAAGATCCACTAATTGTTGACCAGGTATGAGTCAAACTCCTGAAAATAGCACATAGGCCTTTCTGTTACTCCTATCATGACACATGTGAACAAAAAGACCTAAGAAACACACTACGGTTGCAGTAGTACTGCAAGCATCCAAAAATCCTTAAGAAACTTGCCTCACTGGCTGCAAAGTCTGAGTTTTCTTTTCCTGAGGCATAGGTTTTATTTCTTGTCTTCCATGCATCTGAGCTTCCATTGCACACAGGCCAAAGAAACCCCAAACCTTTTCTAATACTGTAAAATTACCTTCTCCACTGTAACAAACCCCAAATGTTTGCAACATCTGGCTATAAGAAAGATATTCTGGAAGTTTTAATATTCAGACGATGATGGAGCATGTATAATAAAAAAGTAATTTTTGAGTAAGACATCAATCTAACATTTACCATAATAAGAAGCATTTTGCGAGAACAATAAGCTCAAATATTCCAAAAAAATGAATTTCAAGGAATGAAGATACTATAGTATGAAGATGTGGCCAAAAATACCGTATTTTAAACCAACAACATTTTTGAGGGGCCGCAACTGTACAATACTGGTTTTTAAAAAAACCCTATTCCTGTCCCTCAAGCAACACACAATACATGCATTCAAGTGACACTTTAAGAACAGCAAATATAATTTTTAAATACTCTTAAGTTTAAAAATGCATCTGATGCCCCTTCCTTAAAAGAAAAAAAAAATTCAGAACTGGTCAAATAAGGATTTCCTGGTAAATGAGGAAATCAGTTTAAACTGTATTTTGAGAAAAAAAACACTTCAAGTAATGTCCATTAAATTTGATGTATCTTTTGATACGGTTTTCAAAATCTCTATTCCTTACCTGCAGCATGACTACTGTCAAAAAGCTCAAGATAAACTTACAGTAAAATTCTTTAAACATCTAAACTGTGACCCCAATGTATTGACTAGACAGAAAAATTTGTTTGATTGATAGAACTCAAAATGCTATAGA
Source organism: Mixornis gularis (assembly GCA_003546035.1). Classification (NCBI taxonomy): domain Eukaryota; kingdom Metazoa; phylum Chordata; class Aves; order Passeriformes; family Timaliidae; genus Mixornis; species Mixornis gularis. The sequence goes on from QVAJ01000130.1 coordinate 2,014,790, forward strand.
TAACCAAAAGGCAAAACAAAGAAAAAATCAGTAGTTCCACTTCTCAAACTAAAGCTATTGTTTTGCAAGATTTCTACTAAACTAACAAGTTAGAAATGCCTTAGTTGTTTAATGTCCACTAAATTCTAGAATTTATGGTTTATGTCAAAAGAGAGACCATATTTGTAGAAGTGTCAATTTCTAAAACACCATGGTTAATTAAATACCAGGACATTTAAATTTTCTAAATTACTTATGTAAGTCTCTCCAAAACATAGCCACTTTACTGATCTCTTAACTAGAGGTAGGTCATGTGTAGGCCTTCTTAATATGCTGTGAACACTTCATTAGTTCACTGATGTAAAATTCTGCAGGGTAACTATGCACAGAGCTCCAAGAATAGCAGCACATGTAATAAATTAAATGTCTAAATTTTATTTTTTTCATGTGGGTTAACAGGTCTTATTTTCTCCTAATATTTCATTCTTTTGTGAAGAATGTTTAACAAGGAAAGGGTCATGAGGTTGAGTAATCTGAAAGTCTTCTGCACCTTACAACTCAAGGCTGGGAGTCTAGCAATATCTATATGCAGCCCTTTTCCCCCATATAGTTTTTGCAAATCATACAGTCAATTCTGACTGTTATCCAGCATTGAAAGTCTCTTCTCCATTTTCAAACTTTAAAAAGCGATTCACAATCATGTGGCAGTATGATTAAAAAGTACAGTCCATACAACTTGACAATCAAAAGAGACTGAATTATAAAAAGTAAACTGCCCTTATAGCTGCATCATCCTACATCTGTAAGGACAGCGCCAGTTAATTTGTGAAAAAGGCAAGTTCCAGGTTTCTGCAAAACACGTATTACAGCTTTCTTGTGCTAGTGAACATTTAGAATACACAGGTTCCCAAGACACTTTCTTTCCCTCCTCCCCCATTTGTAACATTCAAAGAAAACACATCATTTTGGCAAAGTTAAAAGGGTTTCTGTCTTGATGTTTTTGCCTTCAGCTTCATGTTAGAGGCACAAACTTCTGCACTTAAGCACTATAAGGCATAGTAGAAACCACCAATTAAAACAACAGCAACACCACCACCACAATGGAATATACTACAAGTGGGAACAGCTGTGTTATTTAAAAAGAAAATGTTTTGTAAACTGTCATATTGCAATGCTGTGTTAGGTGATTCATGTAAAGCTTGCCTTGGCATGCTGAGTATTTTTTTTCCAGAACATGCTCAAATGATCTAAACATTGCCACAGGTTCAACTTACCTAAAAAATACCAGAAAATAGCCCAGTGGCACACACTCTTGAAAACTTTTGCAATCACAATATAACTATAAAGCATGAGTAAACTTTTGTTTTGTTTTTATACAAAACTTGGAACCACATTTCCTTCTCCCCCACCCAATATCCCATAAGACAAAAAACAAAAAAAAACCCAAATTGAAAACCCCCAAACTTTCGTTAGACACCACTGTCCGGTGTGGCTTTTTGTTTGGTTGTGTTTTTCCTTTTTCTTTTTTTCTTCCTTCTTTTCTTTTTTTTATTTTTTTTCCTTAATTTTTTGTCTACAGTTCCACTTATAGCACTGAATCCAGTGTGGGCAATGTATTCCCAGGTTAAAAAAAGGGGTATTATCAACAGTGGAACTGTGACAACAGAAGCTCTGTTGCATTTATAGCATGATCAGGACCTATTTTGTTAAGCTGTATGTAAGAAAGAGCCACTGCTCTGATCCCCTATTCACTATGTCAGTGTCACTTTTTATAATCTTGATCTACCTGCTTTAGCTTCATTAAATAAAACACTTTAACTCCTTAAAATAGTTAATAATGGTGACTTCTTGGTTGTTGTTTTTATATCTAAGGTTTCCGCAGTTTCTGAAAGACTGATCTGACGTTTTGCATTTTATCATGGTATTTTTAGGGCAACAGTATATATGCATTACTACTTATGTACAACAGTTGGAAATATCTCTGAATTTACTTTTCCAATAAAGCTATTAGAAAAGTGAAAGTAACCTAATGTGAATCAGTCAAATAAAAAATTAAATTTATATTTAAAGCTTATGTTCCAATATGACATATAATGGCCTAAGTTCTTCTAATAGGATTGTTTTCAACAGCTGTATAAAGCCCTGACAAGATTTGAGCATTGTTTTGAATGTGAATCTTGGTGTCTCCAATTTACTTCTACTCAGGAATGTGCAAATGATTTTATACAGCACGATGCTAGTACCGCTCTGTACTATAGTATTTTGTTTGTAAATAAAAACAACAACAAATCCCTAGTCAGAAATAAACTGACAAAATTTACATTCTTCTCTCTTAAAAAAGTAAATAAAATAACATTATTTAAAATGTGAATTAGCTATAAGACATACAATACAATTACATAGATACATATCAATACAGCACATTCAATTTGCCAAAAATTAATGATTACAAAGCCAATATGGATGCTGCCATATATATATATATATATGTATGTACAATGATTATAGCATTCATAATTGCACTATACCTACAACCAGTTTTAAATTACAAGGTGTTTTAAGAGGGAGCAAAAAATAGCAACTGTTCTTATTATCGTTCTTTTGGATTTGAGAGGGTTAAGGATGAAAAACATCTCATTAGTATTTATTGTTAACTTTGGTAATCAACTAATAAGCCATTTTTTCCACCTACCATCCGCTGCTACGTGGCAGCCATTTTTGTGTTAAGTGCACTCTAGTGCCAGCTGGCGTTATAGATAATCAATCCAATTACACATCTGAACTTTAGAGTTTTCTTGCTAGCAATGATACACCTAGTCAAAAAACACCTTTCAACCTGTGCTGCACTTTTGTTGTTAAAAAATTGCACATTTAAATTTCAAGAATCATTTTCTCACTGCTTTACATTTATAAATCTCTTCTAAAGAACATTGAGAGAGGCTATTTTGCATGAAAGCCTATCAAATGCCTGTGAATCAATTAACAATCAACCTTATCAAAAAAGGTTCCTGAACATGATCTCTCATCAATAACTTCTTGTAATACAACTGAAGGTGCCTTGATGTTATTACAGAAAACAATCTCATGTCATAACTGACAAAATGTGAAATCCAAACTGTCTTTAAATTACTAGCCTACATGTGGGTGCATGGTACACCTCATGGCATATTCACTTACATGTTGGTTTTGGCATTAGAAAATGGTACACTTTCTAAAAAAGGGAACATATGAGCTGAAACTGTGTGTGTTAATCACTTGGCAGTTGATTCAATCAGGTTGGTTCCCAACCCATCCATTTGGCATTTCAATCAGTATCTTACGTTTCAAGCGCATTGGTTTTATAAAAAGCCAGATTTGGCAACATGAATTTTGTATAATAAAAATAATTTTTCTACTGTGGAAAAAGAACACTTTAAAAAGCTCTAACTTAAGAAAAAACACCCCACACAACTAAGAAAAACACTGTTTCAGGCTGTAGCCACTGCGTAAAATGTAGTGTCTATGACTTTTCTATTTGGCATTTGTAAATAAGAGAGAAAAAAATGGCACGTGGCAATTAAAAAGAGGTTCTAACATACTCCATGTACATCCCAGATTGTGTCTTAATTAATTCATTACTGTCTTCTGTGCACCTCTCTTAACTGTAAAACTACAGTTAAATTTATTATCCTTAGACAACTGTAATTCTGTTTAGCAATCCCAATATTCTATTATCAGAAGTGAAGACAGAATGAAGACACCAAGGTAAAGAATTTAAAAATCACAGTATCAATACTTTTTGATCCTTCAAAGAAAGTACATACTATAAAATTAGAATGACTGATGACTTAACTGTGATGATAGTGTTTTCCTAACCAAATCACTCAACAGAAAATATTTCACCCAGGAATGCAACTGGGGGGAAAAAAAGGCCATTGTACCTTTTAAAAGATAAGGGGAGTAGGAAAGGAGGGGGAGAGAAAGGGTTAGTGAAAGAGCAAACCAGCTCGATTTTGCTTCAWTAGCAAAAAACTGCCATCCTTTGTAAATGTACGACTGAGAATTTGAAACACATTGAGTCACAAGGTTTTGCCTAAAAAATGAGGAAATGTGCTGTGAATGTACTTCAGCATCTTTCGTTTTTCCTCCATATACTTTAAATAAAATCATAATATTAACTACAAACTCTGTGGACATTCACAGAGTCCAGGCCGGCAATAAATTAGTATTATGCAAATTGTTTTCACAGATTATAATACAGTCCCTCTTGTGTATCTTCAATCACGGAAAGTTGGTTTTGGAGGATCCCCAGGTACAGTTAGACCAGGTTGTACTCCTTCAGGTTTAACTGTAGGATTGTGTCCTTGACAGCAGCAAAGACGAAGCGGATGTTCTCTGTGTCTGTAGCACATGTGAAGTGAGAGTAGATAATTTTGTCACTGTCTGGATTCAGGTCTACGAACATCTTCAGGATGAACTCTCGTGCTGCCTGTGCATCTCGCTGTGGTCCTGTAAGAAAAGAAATTCAGCTTTCTTAAAGTCAATTTCATATTTCCACTTCTTTAAAATAAAATAAGAAAGCCTTAATCTGTGGTCCCTACGTAAGAGAAGATGGAGAACCTTTTACTAATCAATAGTATCATATACTGGTTCCATTCTTTGTGGTAGGAACTATGAAAAATAAAGATGGAAGGAAATTTCAGAAGTTCACCAAATCAGAGCTGCTCTTTCACTGATTATCTTCTTTCTTCACCAAGATAAATCACCTGTTTTAAAATAGGTGATTTATAAATGCACAGAATGAAAATAAAAAAATTAGCTGTATCACTAAACCTTTAAAAAGTCAGTAGAAATGATGAATGTTCAGTATAAACTTACTATATTTAAATTATACTTCAGCTATTTTAGCACTGCAAGATTCACTAGTTTTATATAGATTTTGGTAGGAAGCATAGTAAAATTATATCCTGAACTGGGTCTAACACTATCATCAATAGAAATTTATTTTAAGTGATAATAAAATTCACAGCTGCTCTCCAGCTGAAACTGTTGCCTGCAAAATGCTCATGTTCTAACCAATCAGTTGGTATCTAAATTATGTATGTTAATGATCCTATCAGATCTAAATTAAAACTGTAACTCTCAGAAAGAAAGAGCCAATCTAACCAAACTACATTTTCAGCTTAAAAGACCACAGAAGGTAATTATTTCCAACCTGGAACAGCGAGTATTCATTCATGTTCACAGGCAAAAAAGCAGTGCAGAAGCAAGAACATAAGCCACATGCTGGTGAATCCTGTTCCATTATTCTAGTGCTGCCACCAAAAGTCATTGTTCCCTTGCTCTCCTGTTTCGGAAACATGGGTTTCTACAGAACACATTTTCTGTGCTGTTGCCTCCTCCTATTCTCTTCATAGTCCTGTTGCTACACAGCAATAAAATACCAGCACCCAGCTGTTATGTGTAGCTCTGTCCTTCAGTAATTATAAAAGTAATTAAGAAATCAATAGTGCAGGTGCCCAGCACATGTCCATAGATTTCAACAACTGGATAACAGACCTTATTTTTAATACTTCAAGCTTAAAATTTGTAACACTTCCAATTTGTGCAACCATAAAATTTAGGAAGGGAATATATGGAAGACAAAGCACACACTTTCTGGTGTGCTGCAAATCTATCTGGAGGGGGAGTAAGCTTTGGTAACATATGGGTGTATGCATGCAAACAGATGTACATATATGCACATACATACATAGATGATACATTTTCTGAGATTTAGGGATGTAAACAGATAATAAGCTCTCTGAGGCAACACAGAGGACTGTCCAACACTTCTACTGCTTCTAAAACAACTGGCTCTAACCTTTAGCTTCGTCTAGACTCTATAGATGAAAGCAGCAATATTAAGTCTCACAATAATACATATTTGTAAAGGTAAATGTATTTTTTCACAAATACTCACATTTGTAAATGTGAGTATTTGTGAAGAAAATTCTTAGGATTATAAAGACAACAATTTCCTCAAAATAAATCACTTAGTTTTTAAAATGGTTTCCTAGAATTTTGTTAAACAGTTTCACAGTAGCTACAGTGTTCTCTCAAAATCCACTAGCCTATTCAGGGATATACCCAAATTTGCACACCCCTACTCTTATGTTACTTAAACTTTTATCTGACTGAGGTGCAAGCACAGAAAAGTATGTTTATGACCTCAGGAACTTAAAAAAATTGAGTGAGTTAATATTAAATTTAGATGGCAAAGTGATTCTGGTCCAAGTAAGAGACTTAGAAAAGAACAACTACTTGAGTTAGTAGCTTTCTTGCCCACTGCTTTCCTTAATCAGCAGTTTTCAGCATCTGGCTCTATATAATACCATGAAGATCTAAGTGCTACATCAGTATTTTTCCTCTTCTTTTCCTCCCACCTATAGCCTCTTTTTGTGTTTGCCCTCTCTCTTTGTCCCAGATGTCTAGTACTAGCAAGCAAAGTGTGTTTTATGTGATACACTGACCTAGGAGCATGGCTTGGCCTCCCTCTCAAAGCTCTTACTAATGAATTTTGCAGCAGAACTTAATTTTATCTGTCCAATTTGCCACCCTGGCCAGCAGTTCTCATCCCTAGGCTACTTTCTCCCTTATGAAGGTGAGAGAAGCAATCCAGCTGAAAAATACCTATTTCTGATACCCTCCTCAAATCTCCCACTTCCCACATCCCCAGTGTACTGGGACAGAACAAGGAACCACATGGTGACCTCTGCAAGCCACAGCCCCACCCTGCCACCAGAAGTAATCAAATCAAACTGTAACTTTGTCTCTGGAGTTAGGTCCTGCAAGATCTGCAGAATTAAGAAACAAAAGATTCTCAAAGACTTTCAAGTCTTCACTCCCACATCCTGGACAGTCCACAATATTTTTTCCCCTAAACAATGGCAAAGGACAAGAGAAACAAAGTTTCTACAAACTAAGTTTTGAATTCTGTCTTTTTTTTTCCTTTTAGTTTTCTGGACAAGCATTTTACACAGGCTTTGTCAACATCTGAGAGGAGGTAACACAGCAGACCATAGGGTCTAGTCACCTTTGGCACGTTGTCTAGGGAGTTTGTTACACGAAGTAAATTCAAAAGAACCAGCATATTTCTATTCAACTGCCAGTTCTCTTCTGTACATTACCACGAAATGAAATTTATACTGACTCATAAATAATATAATCTGATCCTGCAGGCTTTTTATCCTTCTCTTCCTCTTTAACAGAAAACACAAAGTACATTTTCCCCATTATTACTTTCCATATTTGAACATGAGAGTTATMATCTTTTTCTCAGCTTCCCAATCAGCTATTCCTTCCTGATGGGACAAAACCAATTTTCTTTTTAAAACACAGGAACCTTTAGTTCTTTAGACCTCCTATTATATGAGTTTCACTTTTCTCTGTTACCAAGGTCTCCTCCACTCAGTTATCTCAAAATACTTAGCTCTTCCCCTCATGAGAACTTCCTGAAAGTACAGCTTCAGTAGAAACACTTCTACAACCCACAATTTTTTTTATGGATGAACACATTAACTTCACATAATTAATGTAAAATTAAAACACTATTTAAAAAAGTACAATAAAAGGGTGCAAGGGATGGTTGCTTGTTTCTCTGAGTGTCACAGAGAGCTTATGACACTTCCCCTTAGGTATTCAATCTTATATAAAAGCTAACCTCAAAACAGCAAAAATATAGATAACTATATGTACAATTGAGGAATTTCTACTTATTTTTAACTCTTGTATTTCAATTTAAACCCTCACCCTAACTTAGGAAAAATGAGAGAACATGGTTCGCTACTAATATGACAATACTCATCTAAAAGTCAACAATTTCCCAGTAAAGTTTCTGCCATCCTACCCACAAGTCATTACAGTATAAAACCATATCTTAGCCATCTAAAAATTCCACAGAAGTTCAATCACATTTTACAATTTTTAAGTATTTTTTAAAAGAAATATACCAAAAGATCTAGCTGTCTAGCATCTGGACAAGGCTAGCACAATTTGCAAGTACTACAGTGCAAAAAAAGCATAAGCTCTGATGTCATACTTACCATCATACTCTGGAAAATAATCAACTAGATGGGAGTACATGATTTTCTCTTCTAGCAGATCTTTTTTATTTAAGAACAGAATAACTGAAGAGTTCTGGAACCACGGATATGTGATAATTGTCCTAAAGAGTGCTTTGCTTTCTTCCATTCGATTCTGGAATAAAAAAGAGAGCACAATTTTACTGATCATGAGATTTTTTTTTTTTAAAAATAAATCCATGCATTTTCACTCCATTTGGCAAAAGGATCCATTTCCTGTTTTGTGCTTTCCTACCAATATATAAGATTGAATTAATTAAATATTCAGGCATTTTCCTTTTGCAAATTCAGCTAGATAAGCAAAAAAAATAGTCACCAGAGCATTAAAAAGTTGTAACAAGTATATTTGTGAAGCATGAATATGCACAGTTACAATCAGCTAACACACTGGTGGTTGTTGAAATGCAAGTGATTCATGGTAGAGACACATACAACACCTCAAGACAACCAATTCAAGGTTTAAGAACATTATTTATTCTATACGCCTTTCCCAAATTTTGAATACAGAGTTCAGCAATTCTTAGAAATCAGCTTGAAATAATCCCAAGTAAATTTAAAACCTGAGAATATTTTGTCTACACCAAAGGTTTATGACATAGAATTAAAAAAAATTGTAAATTGTTTCTAGCATTGTTCCCAGATGAAGAATTGTTTGCACCTGGTGGACTAACACAATGCTTATAGTTCAAAATCCACGAGCCTATGGAACAACACAACACTTACTCTGTAGAAAGAAAAACTGGATAGCAAGCAGCCAGCCCAGTTATGCTAACTTTTACCAGTTCACCAGGCAGTCAGGTATGACTTTAGGGTTGCTGATCACCAGGTAGTACCAAAGAGATCAGACAAAAAAATGCATGTGCAGAGGGGAGGGACCACATGTGAAGGATTTTGGGGAAATGATTATCATATGTATGTAAAATACAGCATATAAACAGAAAATGTCCTGCAGTCAGCATGCACAGTATGTGGAGGAGCTACTCCCTCGTGCATCTGGCTGAATAAAGAACGCCTGCTTCTTAATGCTACATTGGGGCTAAGGAGTTTTATTTTTACTGATTTTTGGTAACAACGTCATTGGATTAGCCTTTAACTCCTTAGCTGCTCCTGAAACCACTTTGCATCATAGCTGAAATACCAGCAAAGCCTACAATTATTTCTATTTGTAACACTCTTTTGTCATTGTAGAATAATGTTACAATTCAATTAGTTTTGAACTGTTAGGCTGATTTGACCTGGTTAATACAGAGCCAGAGCAAACACGGTTTGAAACAAAGTAACTAACTTACTCCTTTTATTATTATTACTATTATTTAAAGCTGCAGTGCCCTGAAAAAGACTGTTTCATGATCAAATGTGGCTCCAGAGTACTACGAGAATATCAATCCTGCAGATTCTGCTGTTGCTGAGCGATACAACAATCTATCAKACAACTCAAGACAGTTTTGCGCTAAGTGTATATTTACTTCCATTAATTTGCATTTTAGAGTGGCCAACATAAATGGGAACTTTTAAAAACTCGAAACAAATATTAAAAAACCCACAAAAAAMCAAACTCAAAAAATTAGTAAACTAATTCAATTCTGTAGTAAAAGTTGATGACTTAGTCTGTTAAACTTTATTGCATGTTGCTGTGGTGCATGAAAATAGTTGAATTTATATACTGAGAAACTAATGCAGAGTAACAAAACATTTGCTTTCATGTGATCAGATTCTCATGACTCATTGAATTCAACAGTGCCAGGATTTCACTCTGAAAGGAAAGAAACACTGATGTCAACACAGCTAGGATAAAGCGTAACTCCTTAGACTAACTCCTTAGTAAGATGGTATTTTCTTCTCAACATTCTATATTCCTCTCTTAACAAGACCTTAAGAAAAGGCAATGGGAACTACATAGTATAGTTATATCTGTTGTGTGGTCCACCTCAAAAAGTTCAGTTCATTGCACACCTGCAACTCCAGAAACACTTGTTGGCAAGTATTATCTTCTTCACTAGACTAAACAACCTCAGGTCTCTCACACTGTCTTCACAGGACATTGGCTCTGGGCCCTTCATGCTTTTCCCAACAGATAAGAGTGACCATGAAATTGTATTTATAAACCCTTTGCAAATTATTTCAAAGAGAAATAAAAGCAAACTGTGTTAAGGACAGTGAACTGATATTTTGATATGGTGTCATTTAGATGTGTAGTCTGCAGATGTTTTGTAGGAATTGAAAGATGGCCTAGAAATTTTAAAGTAAATTTTATCTGGCTGTATAAAGAAATACAGGCCTTCAGTTTGCCATAACCAATTAAAAAGCCATAATAGTTTCATTATTTTATTTTACTATGATTAAGAAAAAATATGAAGTGATTAATTAAAGTGATTAATCTCCGCTTAACTTTCTGTTGTCTTTCATCTCCATTTATTGCATTACTAAGGGCAATTCAACTTTTATGGATGTCACAGCAGATAAAAATGATTTTTATGCCAGAGTATTTAATGCCAATTTTAATTCCTCCAACAGTACTGCTTATTATCTTCTAAAATTTGTCTTAAACTAGTTTTCTGTTTCCAATGATAGCTCACTCCTTCGCATGCTCACTCTTTTGCTTTATTAAATATATGTGCCATAATATTTTTAATCAGTTTAATTAATAACAAGACAATATGGTTGAATTACTGCTCTGAAAAAAACCCTTTTCTTTAACAGGATGCACTATTTCTTGTGTAAAAGACAGTATCATGTTACAGTATTTTTACTGGAAATAAATAGGATAGGATTACAAGTATAGGAAGACWCTAGCATCGGGGATCTGACCTTCTGTCAGATGCAACATGAAGATCTATCTCAACAAACTGCTTCCAGAACAATATTATTTCAGCTTCAAGAAAAAACGCTGCAGATAGAGACTTGAATTCATAACACACAGAAATATGCAGCTGGATCTGGCTCAAGGCTTTCTCAGTAGCTGACAGCCAACATCAGCAGTGAAGCCTACCTTCAACAGCACCCCCTATTCAACAGCAGCAATAACTCGTCATTGCCTCCCTGGCTTGGCACATGGAAAATGAGCAGCAGGATTACTTTTTTCACCATCCCTAAAGATCTGCTGGCCTGGGCAACTTCCCTTGGTCAGCTTCTGTCTGCAGTCAATCCCAAATTGTATAAAAACGTATTGGTATCACCGGCTGTTCCTCTATTTTTCTTGTTAGGCTATACAGATGCCAGTGCAAAATTCTCCATCTTCCATACAACCTGACAGAGTTGCCAGTCCAATGTAAAAATATAATTATGAAACAGAGTAAGAAATACAGCAGACATACTCCAACAGTGAACTTGTTAACCATAAACAGGTTACATAATCTTGGACAAAGTTATCCTGATATTTCAACAGATATCAAGAAAAAACACTGTACTTACTAATGAATCACATGACTGTCCGGTTTTATGACTAGAAATACATTTTTAGGAAACAAAAATAAAATGGAATTCCTTACTATCCTGTATCTCTTATATAAAAGATTTTATGCTGGAAAGTTTTTCTCTAACTGTTAAACATTAACACAAATACAACCAGAAGTATAAACTATGTTTTCCCACATTTTTATCCACATGCAAACTTATTCTTCCTTAAGTTTTAATGGATTAAAAAGGAGTATACTTCCTTCCAATTTTATTTTTCTATGTACATTTTCAATTTTCCTATTAAAATGATGGGTTTCTAGTTTGGATGTCAATACTGAAGTTCTCTTTGCTATCTGTTGCTCTGAAAAAATGCAGTTACTCCTGCAATTAGAGAAATAACAAAATTGGGGTAATTTATAAGCACTCAATTGTCAGATCCTGAAGAATATCTACAAGAGTGCTAAAATTCTTGCAAAGCATTTAAGAGCTGTATCAGCTGGTAGCCAGTGAAGGGTAAGCAGCATTTCCCAGCTAACAAGCACTGCTTTGACAGAAAACACTTAGCAAAATAATAATCTGAAACAACAGAGAAGCACTAGTGGAGTTTCACCCATTACTGTCCTAATGATTATCTAGAGTGGCATCTAGTGGATGTACTGTAACTCACATACTAAATGAAAAAGTAATTACTTTTCTCTTAAAAAAATTGTTAACAATTTAAGCAGTATCTGTTAAAAAAAAAGTTAGAATTTTACAGATTCTGAGGAACTACATTTTGTTGGAATGCAGTGAGAGAGAAAGTGGTAAGGAGGTAAAAAACCATGCATTTTTGTGAACAACTTGTTCTGTGTACGTAACCAGGTGTATGTTGGTAAAAATGGTTATTTGAGTCAGAGGGCATTCAGTAGAAAATGAGATACTGATGCAAGAGAGCTTCAGAAAAAGCAGGTTAATACTTCAGAATGTTAGTGTCACTGTAATGGACCCTATTATGTTGGTTGACAAAACCTTTCATTATGAATTTTTTTTTTTTTAATGTACAACTCTGTATTAACGTGGAATGTTTCCATTATCCAACTAAGACTTCCAGTCATAGTTTTCACAGAAGCAATGTCAAGCTGTACAGAAAAACCTACAGTGTATTTCTTGGCTAAAAGCATAATGAAGCTGCTACACAAAAGCTGGGAAACAGTAGAGGAAATGAGGAAGTGGGAGGTAAGTGCAGAGTCCCCCGCTATGTAAAAAAGTAAATACAGTATCAAAACTGGAAGTGTTTCACATTTTTGGCACCAGTATGAAGTATAACCTTGTAGCTCTACTGCTGTAACTAGTCATCTAAGTAAAAACTGCAATGGCTGTATAAATATAAATGCAGTCAGAGGCCATTTCAAACAGAGCTCAGGAATAATTCCTTTATTTTGTTCACTGTCTTAAATCTTTCCATAAATTAGCTTGAAAAAAACAGCTTCTGGTAGAGGACTGGGAAGACACCTCTGCAGGTAAGAACTGTAAGAACTGTATTTTCAAAATCACCTGGAAGAAGAACTCTCAACTCTCCAACAAACTAAATTTGCAACACTGCGCTTGAAAACACATGGAAATTTTATGCATCCAGCAGAGACACAGATGAATCAAGTGACAGCTGAGATCCATCAAAACAACATGTTCAACAACCATCAATAACCAAAAATACTGTCCAAAACAAAAATGGTCTACAGAGTAGTCATAAAACATGGTTCAAGTACTGCTGTCAAATATTTTTCAAATGCAAAAATGGCTCTTAAATTATTTTTCATGATAAAAAATTCATTCTGGCATTTCATGAATGCCAGAATTGCCTGGTTTTTTTAATACCTACATTTGAGAAAAATGAGTGAAAATATTTTAAAATCAAATTGTCCCTGAAAAAAGCTCTTCTCTGAACAGTTCAGACACTAGTTATTGAGGGGGAAAAAAAAAAAAAAGACTCACGTCTTTCCCAGTAGCAATATTTACAACCAGCATTTCTAGCAGCCTCTCTAGGATCATCCAACCCTCCACTTCCACTTCCATTATGAACCATTCCCTTCAACAAAAGAGAAAGGCTCTGACTCTTCCTAATGTAAATCTTTCCCAGCACGGATAATTTACATTCAAAAGGTTCTTTATCCACAAGCCAAAAATAAATATGCATTTGCGTGGACAGGTATGAACAGATACAATATATCCAGCAATGAGTTTGGCACAGGTAGTTAATGTTCTATTTTCTCAAGTTTCCAAATAAACAATCAGTTCTGGAGATTTGATTTCCCATGGGGAAAAAAATAAAATAAATAAATAAGTATGAAGACCATTTGAGGCTTTTAGTTCTAACTGGGAATTTGTATTATGCCTCTGCCATATGCTCAATTGTTCTGGATTGTTGGCTGTTGATGAAAAAACCAGCCAACCAAACCATTACATTCATTTATGATGTAGAAAGACAGATGTCCTCTGATCTCAGAATTGTTTTCTTTCAGCCTTCATACTAAGCCATGTATGAGTAGCCTGTGAATAAGGAACATAGTGCTGAAAGAGAAGTGGAAGCATGCTCAGATGAGAACAGCATGAGAGTTCTGACGAAAAAATGAAATACATTGTTCAGATAATTGCCTCTTTGAAGAGTAAACATACTCTGAACCGTGCAGTCTCATGCCATTTCTTATTTTTGCCCACATCAAAATAGTGTGACAGGAACACTGTACCAATTTGTCACCTGTTAATGTATTACACAAATGAACACTACACAAATTCCATCTAGGCTCATCTGTTTTGCAGATGTACTTCTGTTCAGATTCAAAATGTAAGCGTGTGTGCCTGCATCTCCACACCTGTATAAACACAAATGAGCTAGCAGTAAAAATACCTATCCTGGGTTTCATGTAATTATTTTAATAAATTAGATTTTAACTGGAATATTTTTTAACAAACCAAGCAACATCGATCCTTTCTCCATGGGACAATCTACAAACAACAAAATTTTCCATCAATCAAAAGAACAGTGACTTTATTCAGCTACTTGAAGCACAAAAACATTGCAGAAAACCACTCTACAAAGTTTGTTCAGTTTCAATTTGTAGTTGTGGCTGAGATACTGAAGCTGTAATTTTCTTAATATCCTGTTCTGCCTTCATCTGATAAAACTGCAAGACAGTTCTTCAGTGTAAATTAAGTATTGTGAAGGTAACTACATTAATGCAGATATCTACCGTCAAACAAAGAAGGGTTTTTCAGGGGTATTAAAGAAGCTATGGAAAACTTTGACATGACTACAAAGATGCTACCCAAGGAAATAAGAAACCCCTCCCTCCTTTCACATCACATACAATTTTCCTAGAATATAAGAAGAAATTACACTGGCGTGGATCTTTACATGGAAGTCAGCAGGTACAACTCCTTGCTCCCAGCAGGAAAAACTTCTTCATCATATCATTTTACTCACGGCTGTGCTCAGTCAAGCTTTGAACATCTCTCTTCAGGATGGAGATCCTACCTCTCTAAACAAACAATTCTGCTTTCAGCCCTCATGATATAGGAACACCAAGTCAAAAACAGTTTTACTGACGGCCACTGTATTTACAGACCATTAAGTCATTTTAATGATCTCCTGTTGGTAATGTTTTGGGCAAAACATTTTTAAGAGCAGCTTTCTTCCTGGAGTATTTAGCTCCATGCTGCAGACTCAGTCAGAGTCTCAGAGTCAGAGACTCAGTCAGATGAGTCCCTTCCTCCTTTCACCTATTGTGTTCCAGAGATATAGATGTTCTAGGTTGTCTGAGACCCCTTGAACTCCTGAAAGAGATGTGCAATGGCTATTTGAAATGTTGCTTTAGCCATCTCCATACCTACTGGTTCTGTTCACATCTCAAATTACAAAATTATGCCTTCGTACTGCTAGTGCAATGTAAACATCTGGTACTGGCAAAAGAACTTGCTATTCTACATTTCAGAAACCTGGAAGACTTGGTGGGGGATCACAGCTGCACTTTGTAATTAACAGCCATTGCTTTAGAAGTCTGTAAACTCAGGATAAAAGCTGTAAGACAATGGGATGCTGAACACAGAATGAGAGACCATAAGATACAGCAGCAGGATTCTCAACCAGTGCAAGCAGCAGCCATCACACATCTGGCTGCTACACAACTGTATGTCACATTGCAGCACAATGGAGCAGGTTTAGACAAGTTCCTGAGGAATTTCTTCAGTTCAGAATGAACAGAACTGTACCTCGTGCAAAAATCTATGTTAGAATATTTCAAAAGGGACTGATCAAGACCGAAACAAAAAAACAAAACACATTCAATCTGGTTATCATACCAGGTTAGATGACGCAAGTCCTTAAAGAAGACAAACCATATTGTAAGGAAGTGAAAGCCAGTGGACAAAAGATAGAGAAATTATCTTTATGGCATATTTTTTTTAATATCCATTGAGCAATACAGCATTTGCCAAGCTCTCAGGAGAGACAGATCCTGAAAAACACCTTAATACATGTGAAAGGAGAACAGGCAGGAAGTAATGGCAGTATTAGACACAGTTTGAAGGCACAGAATCATAGAATGGTTTAGGTTGGAAAAGGATATAGGATAGGATAGGATATAGGATAATGTGTCTAGAATTTCTTAAGCCAAAAAAATCAATTTTCCTATTATTTTAAAATTCCAGAATTCTTAAGCCATTCCTGCCTGCTTCATACATTACAATCCTTTTCCACAAGAACTGTAATCAACCTGTAAATCAAACCTGTAAATACATGGATTATAAGCAGATGGTACTTTTATTAAAACTTTAATGAAAATTGAGTGACAGTTTGATGATAAAAGTGAAGGGAACATGCTTTGGATTTAAGATAAATTCCATGGCATTATGATGTTAAAATTACCAATTAGGGCTGCAGCTAAATCAAACATAACTTCTTAAGACATAGGACAGACTTTAAAAAAAATGGTGTTTTTTAAAAGGTACAGTACTCTACTTAACAACAATATCCTCTTACCAAGGAGGTTCACAATTTACCTCCAACCCTGTAAGAATTTCACATTTTACAATTTAACCAAAATGTATTATCTCTGATGAGAATAATTTGAACTGGCATTTTCTCCCAAAATATTTTGTGCAAAGTTAAGAATACTCATAATGACTTACACATAAAAATCATCTTTTATCAATGCATATTTTATGCTGTCCAATGCCTCTGCTGCTTTGCAGCCTCTGAAAATATCTCAGGAAAGACAGCATCTACTTTTTCATAGTTTAGAAAACTTCTAATTTTCACTTAGCCTATTACTTAATTAATTTAGTTGAACAGAGGAAATTGTGTTCTGTCTTCTCTGGTTTTGCTCTAAGAAACCTAGAAAAATAAAAACATATATATAACCACCACGGAGCTATACAAACTATATGAAATCTTATGTACCTTAAGATTTTTAGCGCGCTAATAAATATGTACAAGCTTCAATAAACACTGTTATCTATTTTGCTGTTTCTAAGTACTTAACTAGCTGTACAAAGATAATGAGAACCACTTTTTTAAGGAACTTTATTTTACAGATATACTGTTATGTCTCCAGTTCTTCTTGCATAAATGCAAGCAGTTACGATTCTCTTACAAAGCTGGAACTCATTTTTCTAATTATTGCACTGAGACGCTGAGATTTGATACATTGAAAGGAGCTACTCTAACACATATTCATATGCAGTATATCCTGAAAAATCTAGAAAAAAGTACTTTATTTTAAAAAAGTAAATTGATTTTAAACATAAGAAAAAGTTCTAAACTGTGCCATTTAATAAAACTGCCAATTTCTCCACATTTGCTGGCATAATTCAGAGCCAGAGCATGACCCTCAAGACATAATATATCATAAATCCATTTAAAAGAGAGATGATTCCTTCATTTTTCATCTCACCTCTAATCTTACTGAGTTTTCTGAAAAACTGAAAAGGTCAAACATCCAATAATTTAATTTATAACATGTTGTCCTTTGTCACATCACATCAGACTAATGGAATATTTACTTAATTTAGAGTACTATTAATGTAATTAGTATATTATGTTCTCTGGTTCAAATTTTGTCCTCATTTTCCTAGAGAGACTTTCTGTTTTATTAAGGGCAGAATTTGGAACAGTTAGCTATCTCTCCTTTGGGTTTGTTAGAAGAGAAGTATTTCACGACTGTACATCAACTGAAATTTTTGCGGGATTGGTAAAATATACCATAGTTACTGGCTCTTCCTGTTTTGTATTTATACATCAAAGTCAAGTTACGTACAATCTACAAGAGATGCCATTTGAGTCTGAGTATCGCCTGTTACAGAAGTCATAGCTAAAATACAGTTGGACAGCCAGGCACACTTATCTTCAGAACTGAAGCTCCCAACTCTCTAGATATTTGTCATGGGAGTGCAATTTCAAGGCTGTTATTTAGAAGTCATCCTGCACATGTCTCTGAGTAACAAGCAGTCTGAACTCTTGTCTTATTTTCTGTGTATGTCCCCTTATACAAGACTTATATTCCTCAGAACTTTTAATTCTTAACTCCTTCAAGGGCATAAAAATAGAAACAATTCCCAGCTCCACCTCAATATATCCAGCAAGAGACACTAACACAGACTCTCAACTAACTGTAACCTCAACTGATTTATAATCCAAACGTATTTCTCTTGAATAAAGTAAACAAGGAAAGAAACACATTTACAACTGACTATCCATCAGGCACTACATTTTGAAATAAAAATCCAGAGTCTTTATTTCCTAATGGGGAAGGTCATACAAGTACCACCACCCCCCATAAAGAAAATAGAACATTTAAAGATTTCTATTTACTCATGAAAATGGTATTAATGAAAAACTTTATTAACTAAAAAGTATGACACGAGTGATTAAACACTACACTTTTCTTTGTAAAAATGTACTACAGGAAATGAGACTTCAGGCAATATACAGTGCACTAATTAGAAAAAAGATAGTAGGCCACCTTACAAAAATCATAGTTTAATCAGGCCATGAAAGCAATGAGAAGGAAATAGCAGAATACTGTAAATTGCCAAGTCAGATGTTTTAATTTCAATATGAGACATACAGACCAAAGAATTATTAGATCCTATCCTAGCATCACACTGATGGCATACATTTTAAGCAAGTAGACCATTCACGCACACTCCCTCCACTTTGGTGCTAAAATTTCAATACTGTTCCACAATTTAAAGCTAAGTGTGAAAAGTATCTCTTGGATGGTTACCAAAGTCTTCATGTTAAATCACTGTCTTCCCTCCTCAGCTTGTCAGACCTCAGTGAAGAACACAAAAGTATCTTTGCATGTTGAATTTCCTTATTCAAGGTGTCAACAAACACATTTAAAGCCGTATTTCTGCCACACCCACATTCAGACAAACTGTGCTTTGCTTTACGTGGAATAAATAAACACAGTCTTCCATTAATTCTGGGACTGCAATATTTAGAGGTACAGGGGAGAGAAAAAGAAGGGGAGAAGGCAGTGTCCTGGCATACCAACAAGATCTAAACAGACAGGCTACAAGTTTGCTGAAAGTGAAAACTCAGGCTGCCTATACTGGTGCTCAGCTCTAAGACTGCCTGGATCCTTTCCAGAGTTAAGAGTAACAGAGGCCTAAGTGTGCTGGAAAGCCTACTAGGCTATGTATGTATTACCAGAAAACAAAAACTGGTTTGAAATAAAGTCATGAATATATTTAAAACTAAAAGTCAAAAAGGTTCAAAAGTTTTCCTCTGTTATTAAAAAGAAACATAAATAGTTCAGTAGTGAGGTATAAAAACCACCTGCAAGAAGGTTTTGACTTCCATGAAGCTTCCATGATAGTCAGAATAGTATTTGAAAATTATCATAACTGATTTTGCTTTATGCAATTTCCAACAAATTTTGCTTTGATTTATATAATTAAAATACTTAGTATTTGTGTGTTGATTTTGCGGCTACAAAAGAATAATGCAAACAGAAATAGAACCAGACATTTCCAGTCTGACTTGAAACAAACCAAGTCTGACACATTTTTCTTTTTTAACTATATGTGTCTAGCTTCCAAAATAACAAGAGATGAAGATGGTGAAGAACACATCATAATTTCTGGAAATTCAGCTTTGACTGACACAGATAATTATACAATTAACATAATAATAGACTACAAACACAGAAGTTTCCAGAGCTCCAAGGCTTTTTAAAAAAATTAATCCTAAAAGAAAGTTCCAATATACAAAATGTGATTGTCCAGAGAGACCACTTTAACTTTATGTAAACCGTTGTCTTAAGCAATGCAACTTGTAGGCAGCCATGAAGAAGATATTGCCACATTCTTATGTAGTTCTTGTTCTCCTTATCTAGCTGTTTAAAGTATCCACTGAAAGACTTACACAGGACAGTGCTAATGAGTAAAATTCATAAAAGTTTGATGAGTAACTTAAAAGAGCCCTCAGGAGTGACAAAACACCCTCAACATAAAAAAATCATCCTTAGTCTTCATTCAAAACTGCATTCAAAATAATGGATAGCGTGCTTTAAACCCTCAGCCCACCCACTTGCTTACCTCTCTTGTTTTTTTGAAATAAAAATACAATATACAGCTTGGGCTTTAAGTCAAAGGAATGGAGTTTACTACCCTAGGGTCTGTTCCTTAGGAATCTATAAATTTTGTCTTCATTTACACCACCTATTATTGTGCCTTTGCTCGTAACAGGAACAGAAAATATATCTCTGTATTCAACTACATTCCTCTTCAACACAAAACAGAGACTTTGAATCCTTCATGGAGCGGATCAGCTTAGCCCAGCTTTAAGATTGAACCCTTCCTCCCCTCTGACCCCTGAAGTGCTTCTCACTCCCTTGAGTGCCAGTTGTGCATGATTGCTTGTAGATGCATTTAGAAAACACCTGGGAATGCACCAGTAAAACGATTTTTTTTTGAACTCACGATTTTGTTTACAACTGCTTACCTCATTATCCGACTCCACGAGCACTTGATCATATTCACTAAGCGCTACTAGGAACATGATAGATGTGACATTTTCAAAGCAATGTATCCATTTTCTTCTTTCTGATCGCTGGCCTCCTACATCCACCATTCTGCAAAATTAACAACCACATCAACTTCATGAACACCTTAACAGATAAACACCCAACCACAAGCACAACTAAATTCAAGGATTTAGTTAAAAAACATAATTTGGTTTGGCTTTCTTAATGATTTTTTTCCCCATGGATATTTAATAGAATCTGTTGTAAGCAGACCGTTAATCATGTTTGTTTTAAGTCTGATGGGTTTACTGTATATGAACCACTGTGAGTCTCAAGCCCCTCAGAATTATGAGATATAAAGGCCTCATGAGCAATGGTTTGGCAATGTATGCCCAACATATTCAGCAACAAATACAAAACAGACGGTGGACCACATTTTTCCCCCACCACACATCAGAATCAGAATCTACAACTTGTTAAAGCTGCCCCATGTTAAACATACAAATAGAAAACAGTATATATCTACTAAAGGTTTTGATAGCCAAAATCAAAACTCATGTTTGCTTGCAATGCATTCTCACTTCATCCCATGCCTCAGTGTAAACATGGGTGTTATTTAAACAACTGTACTTGCACTAAAGTAGGGTGATATCTCTCTAAAAAACAACTACACAAATAGTAACCTTTTATCCCATAATTTACATGAATGACAAGGACATACAGTTGTATTTTCAGATTATTACACACAGCGAAACTTTGATCTACATTATTGAAAAGATGAATTGCAGATTTTCTATCAGTAAAAACTACTCTCAAAAATAACAAACCTAATTGTCTTTGATCCTTCTGATATCTTTAACATGAGCTGCTAAATATATGTGGACAACTACATGAGGATAAATTGAGCAAGCTGAAATTTTAGAAACAGAACAATTGCTTTTTATGTACTTTAATCCAATACCCTTACTTGGCATGGTGAATGTAAGAAGAAACAAAGCAAGTGGGCGCTAAAACTTTTTTCCCTACCTGAAAATGACACTTTGTAAGTCGAATGGATATTCAATGATCCCCGTTGTTGGGACTCGAACTCTGAGCACATCCTGCTGGGTTGGCAGATAGGTGGAATCTGCTATGCGGTCCAAGTCATTAAGATAGCTATAAACAGGGAGAAACAACAGGAATGCTAGACAGTGACACCATCATCCCACTGACGAAAAGAGAAAGGAAAACTTGGGAAGGAAATGGGCTGTGGGGTAGGGAGAAGTACAATAGAAAAAAAAGCATTATCGGCAGAAAAGAGGGGACAAAAGATAAAAATGTTCTCCATCCCCACTTACAGAGGTTCAAGCTAATTCTACAAGCAAGGTATCATAATTATTATAGAGATTTTTTTCCATACAACTTTGCTTGGCTTTCACATTTAAATTCACCAAAGTTGTCAATTACATAATTCTAGGAAATTTAGAGACATAGTATTATACAAAGGGTGGAAAATATAAAATTGCTTTGAATATGTAATATATTTCTTGATATGTTATGCCTACATACACACACCTGGATAAACTTAACATGAACAATGTTAAAGAAAGAACGTGAACATTGTTCTTCCAAAGAACAATGGACTGCTATGGAATAGACAGCAATCTAGAGCAGTCTGGCATAACTGACTGGTAATAGTTCATTACCAGTTACAAAATGACAGGAGGATAAAGAACACTGTTTTGAGACTAAATTATAAAGGGAGAAGCCCAACCACTGACAATTAAAACACTCTCCAGATGTTACCAGAAGACAGCACCAACTAATTAGTGGGATTTCTGGCACCTGAAGTCCTGCATTCACACTGATACTTCTGATTAGGCTGATAAGCCTGCAGTACTTGAAACACACTCCAGTTGGCTAGCAAATAACCCAAAATTGCTATAAAATTGCTTGTAAAGGTTCAGTAACTACAACATACAACTATTCTGCTTATCTGTTTAATGCTGAGTTTCAACCATAAAGCACTAGTGTACTGAAGGTTTTAACTAGCTGTCACCTCCTGTCCTAGGATGACTTTATGATCCTTATATCCCCAATTGTCTTTCTGTCTGTGCTGTATATTGAGGTTGTTTGGGTCTGCTTCCTGGAGGGACCTAGGAATTTGTTTTTGCCCTAAACCAAAACTGCCCGAAACCATGACACCTCCAAAAAAAGAAGGTACCCATGTGTGTGTCCAGGAGCTGGACATCTCATGAAGTCAGTGCATCAGGAATCTTACACTCTCCCTGTAGGGGACACGTGGCAGAAACTCTGCCACAAGAAGCCAAGTTCTTGACATCTGGTTAGTTCACAGCAGAAAAATAACCTACAGTTAGCCACTGAGAAGATAAACTAATGTAGGGATTCCCTCATTCATTCTACGGGATGAGAGCAATGATCTTGTAATTTATTAAATGATGATAAAGTGTCACCAATTTCTGAACATGTTCTCTTTCCTGTAGTAATTACTGAAGGCACTCTTTTTAAATGAACCCACACAAATCAGACTCCTAGATGTTCTGAATTACTTTTTAATAAGATACTGAGAAATTATCCTGAACAATGACAGAAACAAAGAAGTTTAATTTCTACCTTACAGTAAAAATACAGGAGAATTTGTTAGCTTTGGGGAAGAGCCAAATTACTATTGACTCAATTATAAAATTACCAATTTCCTTCACTATGACTTTATTAATGGAGTATCAATTCAATAGTAAATACCAATGTGAGAAAGATGTATTGAACACTATATCTCATGCAAAAGTCAGAAGGTACTAGCTTGAACATATTTTCTGAGAATGCTAAGTGGCTTCTGGCAGTGAGAAAAAGGCTTGAGAGTCTGAGCACTAGCTCTGCCCTCAGGGTTTTTTACACAAAAAGCAGCAGGAACAAGCTCATCACCAATTTATTGGTGGAAAAGAAAAAGAGGGAGAGGAGTCTATAATCATCACCACAAAAAAGTGACACACCCCAACCCAGATTCTTATTCCCTCCCACCCACAGAAGAATTAGTTTGATTTTGTGATGAAATTTTTGAAGGACATAAAAAAAGCATTGCCAGTCATTACATGCTACAGTGGTATTCATAAGAGCAAGAGAATTTTTACTGAATAAACTGGTAGGTGGCTCATTTACACAACTGTCTTGTTGCATTCCTTTGGCAAGCTTTAGCTTCGGTCTCCAAGGTGAGCCTGGTTACTGCATCTCTGCACAGTGGACATATTACTAAGGTATCTGGTAACACACATCTGACTGATTTTAGAAAGGTGATAAAGCAAAAAATACTATTAAATGAGCAGATGAGGTTTTGTGGGGGTTTTTGTCTGCAGTTTCAGAAACATTACCCTTAAAAAATACTTAACTTTCCCTTGTCCTCATACTTTATGCTCAAGCTCTGCCCACTCAGTAACCAAACTCAGGTCACTACCTTTCCACTTATTTCATCTGTAGCCACCTACAGAGCCTACACAGTCCACAGAAGAGTTTTGTATCCTTATGGAGTCTTACTTAATTCTCTGGATTTCTTCACTTAACAGATTAAAGAGTGTTGGGCTTTCTAAGAACTGTCCTGAATTATACATTCAAACCCAGAAACAAGGAATGAGTGTCAAAACCAGTACCAGTATCTCACAAGGAAAAAATAAATCAGAAAGAATACACCAAAACCCTTAAAAAGAAAATATTTTTGACAATCATCATCAGAATCTACAGCCTAACAAAAGCCAATTAGAATATATCCTACATTTTTTAAAATTAATACTTAGCTCCAACTACTTTTTCTTCTAACTTAATTTAATAAAAGAATGTATTATTGTATCAATTTATTTAAATGAAAATATCCCAGGTCTTCGTTGTACAACTTGAAGTCTTTAATCAATTTAATGTTGTGACCATACAACAAATTATTGATGAAATTCTTCCTAGATAGAGAAAAAAAAAGGCTTTTCTGTTGGTTTTTTTTCCCCCCCTGTTTTTGTGGAGCTTTTTAACGTTTTATTTTAACCTCTGCTGAAAAATTACCTGTGCTGGAATTCAGATTTAAATCAAGATTTGCACTGTTGTGCTGAAGCAAAGGATAGCTATTTTCTGCTACTGACAGTTCTGCAGACAATTACACTTCCTGTTACCCCATGAAGATATGTAACTTTGTGTTCTACCATCAACTTCAAGGGGATTAAACATGTTTCTGAAAGTCAAGCTGAAAGCTCTGCCAGCAACTGCAACACAAAGTTGCCTTCAATATATTCTAAAATCACTAAAAATGCTGCAAGTCTCTTTTAAAATTTACATAACCTCTAAAATAAAGTAAGAATTCTAAAAAATCCCTCTCTTTTCTTTAAATAAGAACATCTATCACTGGGATTGACACGAGGGTCCTTCCATTTTATGTACTGTTTTATATCAATCTGAAGACTTTTGATATATGACAGAAATAAAATGCCTCTTTTCACGATGGTGCAATCTTCCTAAAATACCAATGAGAGCAAATGAACACATATAACGTCAATACATTGCCATAACTTGTGTATTAATTGCAAAACACGGCATCTCTACATCCACAGTACTATACAAACCCCAAGGCTTCTCTTTATGAAACACAATAATGGATTTTTGCATTGCATTAGGAAGGATGGAGTAACAGTCTGATTATTCTTAACAAATGGTTGTTGAGCTGAGTCACTATTTCAAAATGCTGACAGGGAATATGTAAGTGAATGCAGATGACTACATAAAAAGAAACGACAACTAGAATAAATTTAATATTAAAAGACATACTAGCAGCACACACCTTTTTTACATACTACTATTCTAACTGTCYCTGCAACATTGCAAATGTATTATTTGTCTTACCATGGTTTATTTACTGTCACAATAAAAACTTACACTTTCAGATCTTCCTTGTACCAAAATAGTTGGATATTTGACTTTTTTTTTTACCCTCATGAAAGCTGGAGTTTAAAGAAATTCCTTGACCAGCAGAGAAGTGCAGCATTGCACACGTAAGCTTTAAACACCCTAAAGCTTATTAAACTAGTAATGTATTTATTTTTAAATTACTTTATCAGGCAGCAACTTTAAATTAAAACATCAAAAGTGCTATCTAATGCCAACTGTCTTCTGCTTTCAACTCTGCTGCCTCCAGACCATCCTAGCTGTTCCTCTGGCCATCTCCAGCTGCCAGCTCTTTTACTTGTGCAATAGCTTGATAACGCATTTCCGTCAAAATTATTTGGAATAGTGAAGAAACACTACTGAAATTGTTCTGATTACAGTTTATTTGATGGATATGTCTAGGGATGTGGCAAGTCCATAAACTCCAGCAGGAAAGCAGGGTGGAGTTACTTCCTCCACTGGCTTATCTGCAACCAGAACAGAACTTGTGAAGCCACAGCTATGTGAAGTGCGTTACGTCTTTGAACACAGATGGATGAGAAGTAAATGAAAATTCTGATGGGCTTTTGTATATATCTGCTTACTAATAAACTGATTCACTGTGGTTCTAAAGCACTTAGCTAATACATTCCTAAAGTACTGACAACTATACTTGCCTCCTGGGCAAACAAAGCCTACATACAAAAAAATTTAAACACCTAAGAGATATGCACAGTGTGTTTTAGGATAGGTGCCCAACTCAAAATGAATTAACCAATACTGCAATCAGTCTTACCAAAGCACTTAACCCTCCAATGTATACTACAACTGGCTACATATGCACTTTTGAGAACAAACCAGAAGACCTGACATAGCTACAATCTTACACAAAAGGAGACCAGCCAGTACCTGCCCAGACCAGTTAGTTTTTCAGTTTATTAGCTTAAAATTTTAAAGTCATAATAACAATATGGATGTTGAAAATACTCTGGAAGCCATCCTGAGGGCTAGTGCAACAGTGAGGAACTACCAGCATTACCACAAGAAATTCAGCTGTACAGGTAGTAGCAACTGTGCAAGACATATAGGTTTTAGCTACACAGTACTCAAGAACTCATTTTCACCACCTACTAAGAAATCTTGTGAGTCACACTGTAGCTATACGGCCTCTCATCCAAACAGTACCTACCCAGCTAGGTAGTACAGAAAGGAAAGAAAACAGGAAAGCAATGGTTCTGAGTAAACTTATAATACAGAACAAGTTTCAAAAGTTAATTATATCTGTAATTAGTTTTAATAAAAATGGATTTTAGTGGCTGATGAAGTAATTTTCGAGGGGGTTGCTATGGTGACAAGCAGAAGGTGCATTACTGAGGCAATGAGTATGTAATGAGCTGCTGGCAGCGGACCTCCCTTGACGTCAGGACAAGCTGCCAGCATCTAGCAACACGCCTGTGATCTGCACGCTGACCAGAAGCAGACGAAGACTTTTGTTTCCAGTCAGCACCAAGAGCGAAGTAATTATTTTTAATGCACTTTACATCACCTATGACAAGATCCAAGCCTGCAGCTAGCTTAATGGAAGCTGCCAGGTTATGGAGGTACTAATAATGCCCTTGAAAGAAAGCACATGTCAAAGGTACTGTCAGTCCACATTTCCAAATAAACAGCAGGAATGGGATTATGGGAGTAGATGGACTCTGTATTTCCTACATGTACTTCCCATATAGAAATCAAGCAAGGAAGTGAGACTCCTAAGCTTAATAAACAGACCACAGTTGTTTTAACCAGTTTTTAAATAAATTTAGTATGACTCCAGTCACCATGAACAGGTAGCTCAATACTGAACCTTATTTTCCTACGGCTACATTCCCTAATGAAGACCGACCATCAAAACTTGAAATTTCTTTCAGAAATTAAGATCTTGGAGCACCTTCACTATGGGGCAGACACTTCAAAGAAACACCCTCCTCTAGCTATGAGCTACTACTTACCAGCATCTTTGAGGTCACATTTTTCCAAGTAATCAGGTGATAAAGAGGCATTTTTCTAAGGAATAAATCCACAGGATGAATTTCTGTAACATAAACTATGTTCAGCATATACCCTAATTGAACAGGTGCAGGCACTAAGGAATGGGCAGACAAAGGTAGAAAGGGTACAGCCTTCAATCCATCTCTAATGTTAATCATTTCCCTCTCTGAGGTTAAAAATGAGAGTAGTCTGCTCATCAGTACTGTCTAATAACTCTTCTGAAACTCAGCAGGCAAAACTGATATAGCAAGGTGCTGAATTAATACTCACTAGCACACTATCAAACTCTGTGCTTAGGAGTCTGAGAGACACTTTGACCACAGAAGTCTCTGGAGAGCAGAATGCCTGTGAAACACACCGCTGAAGAGAAAGGATCTGACCATACTTGAAACACTATGTTATAAACCTCTAAATAAAATAAAATATGCTGAGATAGAAGTAATTATTGACACTGATAGAAAGGTCAGTATAAAACCAGTAAAGATAATTTCTTATCACCCAGCTGGCCAACACATCTCTATGGGAAGAATCAGAGTACAGGAAACAGRAAAGGGACAAATTTCAAGAAATTCTACAAATTCTGTTGTTTAATACAAAAATTTGATGGTGATTTCAGTGTAACCACAGCTATAAAAGCAAGCCTTACCAGCAACATTTCACATGCAAATGCTTTCTTTACTGCATTCAATGACAAGACAGATTTTGGTATGACAGTAACCATAAACATATACATCTTTTCAACTCCGAAGTTCTGAGGTTTAATGCAAAAAAAGGTCTTTTCCTCAAGGTTAACACAGTTCACAGGCATGACCCTTTCCAAATGCTGTTTCATACACAGACAATGGCAGTGCAAAAGGAAATACAGACCTAACCAAAGTCTATGACTAAGGATAATTAGGTAAGATATCTAGTAAGATTTGATATATCTCTGTCCTTTGGAGCCTGGCTATTCTGAAGTGGGAGTGGGGCTATACTCCATACTATTGCTGGGGTTTGCTGTGATTCTGGGGTGGGGTTGCAGTTTTTTAGTTTGTTCTGCAAAAGTTTAAGCCAGTTGATGAGGCCAGTCTCTGGAAAAACCCTAGCAACAAATCTTGACCATGTGCTGAAAAACAAAAGCCTTTCTTTTTTTCCATCTTTGAGAAAACATACCACTGGCTTGACTTTCAGCACCACACATGCAAAATGCTAAAGCTGCTGTAGCAGGATTTTTCCTGCCTCAGAGAGGCAGAATAATTGACACAAGTGTCCTCTACGCTAACACGCAGCAGTCCAGTAAATGGAATCATTTTTCAGTGTACAAAACTAAATGTAAACGAGTACTGGCTGTGTTCTCAGAACTTCTGTAGAGGTTTGTGTGTCTAAGACTCTACACCATTGATGAAAAGTTGAGGTAAATTACCAGTTTCCAGAACCATCCCATCTTAATCTATAGCAAACACAATAAAGCTAAGATTGAAGCGAGGTTGGAGGAAGTCTGTGCAGCACTGTTTTTATCCATATTCCATCCAAATTCTACCTAGCTGTCTTCCTCAATTTCCTACATCACCAAAAGCCAACCTTAGCAAAGGCTAAAAAAGACAAGTCACCACATAAACAAATGCTCATGCAAACTTTTCTTTTCAGAAAATGTGGTGTAAAAATGGTACAGTCATTAAGAACATGTCATGTGCTGCATGAAAAAAGCATCCTGAAAGCAATATATATTGCAAAATACTATATGCTGTTTTCCACTGTGCCACTTCCCTTTCTGAATTTCCCAAGTTCTGTTGTACAACCTGCAGTTTTTCTATGGGAAGCGGTACTTTGGTATGCATGTTCCATCTTTCTTCAGACATTGTTTTTATTTTGGGACTGTACCTAAGACATAAGATAGGATGTGCATGGTTCTGCTGCTAGTACTTGATCTTTGAATTTCAGACTTTCATTTTCATCTGCTGTTTCTACCTTACTCTAAACCTTACATAAGGCTGTGTAAACTGTGAATACACAAAATCAGAATCTACGATTCTACAACACAAATTGCCCTCAAGTATAGCTTTAGGACCTTCATGTACATTTTTACAAATTAAGGTAAGCATGAACTAATCAGCAGTTTATTTAATAACAATGTACTTCAGTATCTTTTAAATTTTAACTACATGGTTTTGTCACTGCAGTCTAATGACTGCTACAGAGACAGTTGTTTAGAATTTGCTATCAGTACTGCATAGCAGGTTGCAATTTTGGACAGTATTACTCCTTCTGAAAGACCCATAATGCTCCAAGAGTGCCCTACACCTTTATGAAATAAAAAAAATGACTGCTAAAGGCAATGCCAAGAAATGGAGTAAACTGTGTTAGAAAAACTTAAGATTCATACGCTGATCTTGCCCCTGGTGTGACCCCAAGCATATCGTATTTAACAGGTGCTAATTCCACTGAAATTTACCTGTTTCAGAAGAGTACAACAGAAGAAAGATGATATTTTCAGCTGACAGGTATAAATGAATTGTTTAGCTGAAATTTTGAAAATACTTCAAACTCAAATGGAATACTGTCACAGAAAAATTACTAGATGACCAAAGTCTTATAACTCCTGCAACAGTTTTACAAAAGGTGTACTTTACTGAGCAGACATCACTAGGTTGCATCTCCTTCTTTCCTGTTAAAAATCATTGATACACTGTAAATGACCTCAAATTCACACCCTTGTGTCGCAGTGCGCTTGATCTCTTATTACATAGTGAAGTATGGGAATCTGCATTTCTATGCTAACTGTCCAACTACCTCAGCTCACAATGTATGTAAAGCTGTGCAAGCTGTTAAAGGTGACAGCATATGCAGAAACAAAAGCCTGAAGGACTATACATGTATGAGAATGCCATGGCATGTATGACCAACGAAGCAGTACATTACATAATAACAAAATCCACTACAGATATCCACTGGCATAGCTAACACACTAAAGGGAAAATTATATTTAATTATCTGAAGTGTTAGAAAACATAACCATGGAAGGGAAACTGAACAGATATGCTCAGCACTTGTGTAGCACCTAGAAAGTCCTTGGTTGGAGGTATACAGTGGCCAAATATTTCAATTTCATGTGGCCAGAGAAAGACGAAATTGAAAATATGAGCCAAGCAAGGCTCTGGGACACCTTCTAGGTCTTAACACTTCCTACATGCTGTTCATGAATGGTAAGCCCTTAGTGTCACACGGAAGAAAAATGGCAATGAATCTTCAGAAATTCCAACTATGAATATGTGACCCTAATTCTTTAACACAGAAGACTATTGCCTCTCCTTTCCTTAGACTTTGAAAAGGTATGACACAATCAAACTGTTGACTGGTAACCTTTTTACATTTGGGTTAAGGCATGCAGTATAGTATATTCTGAATGATCTCATCTCACACAGCAACTATCAAAGGCAATTCTCCATATTACTAGTTTACATCTATCTCACACTGTGAGGCAGCACCTTAAAGTAATTTGATGGTAATTAAGTGTGTAAGTCACATGTGCATGGAAAGCAAATAACCTCTATATACCTCATGTGCTCTTGACTTTGCTACAGAGAAATCTAGTATTTTCTTTTAAAACAAGAAGAACACCCAAGCTTTGGAGCATCCAATAGTCAGGGAAGAGAACAGAAGGTTATTTCTTAAGCCTCCAAGAAGTTCCAATGAAGTCCCATAATGCAGGGTGTCTTTTATAGACACTACACCCACCTCTTCTAGTAAACATACACTGCATGTATTCTTGGAGAGGACAAGCAGTGTGTATAAGAATACCAAAAATGAAGATAATAATGACAAAGAATGACAGAGCAGGTCAAAATATGGAAGAAACTGAAAGTATTATGATACACAGGACATATCAGAAACCTGAACCGTAATTTAGAAACAGTAAAGTCACAGGAAGAAGACTATGAGTAGTAAGAGAATAGTTTAGGTTGCAAAATACCTCAAACGTTATTCTGTCCACATACCAATCACCACCTTGTTACTTAGACCACAACACATAGTACAACATCCAGTTACTTCTTGAACAACTCTAAGGATGCTGACTCCACTACTTCCCCGAATACTCTGTTTCAATGCTTAACAACTCTTTCCAAGAAGAGATTGTTCTTGATGCTCAGAAAAATGAACCTCAGCTGGTGCAACTTGAGGCTATGTCCTCTTGTTCTATCTCACGTTACCGGGAAAAGTGTCTGACTCTCAGCTGACTACCCCCTCTTTTCAAGGCAGTTGTAGAAAGTGTTAAGTTTACACCTGAGCCTCCTTTACTTCAGGCTAAAGACTCCCAGCTCCTTCAGCTGCTCCTCATAGAACTTCTGCTCCAGACCCTCGGCCAGTTCCGTTCCCCTTCTCTGGATATGCTCTGGCCCCTCAGTGCCTGAGTTGCAGTAAGGGGGGCAAGAACAGGGCACATGATTTGAGGTGTGGCCTCAGCATTGCTGACTGCAGGGGGAAGCACCCTTCCACACTCCTTCAGTTACAAGAAGTATCAGATCTGGTCCTGCTGACCACACTGTTTCTGATCCAAGCCAGGATGCCATTGGCCTTCTCGGCTACCAGCTGGCTCATGTTCAGCTGCTGTCAGCCAGCACCCTGAGGTCATCTTCTGCTGGGCAGCTTTCCAGCTACTCTACCCCTGCCTGTATCACTGCCTTGGCCTGCTGTGACCCAACGGCAGGACTCAGCACTTAGCCTTGTTGAAGTCTGATGGCAGAAAAAAGCAATATAGGCAACAGAGTGAAAATACTACTGTTACTACTACTACTACTACTACTACTACTACTACTACTACTACTACTACTACTACAAAAAACACAGTGGAAAACTACTGAGAAGATGAGAGGCTCATGCAAGGGATGAATGAAGAACACATCTGACATGGACACATACACTTACCAGACATTGGTACATATGCTTACAAGAGAGCTGGTGGACAACAAACCATTTGGTTCATACATCAAGTCAGAAGACAATGAGCACCAAGTGTTTGTTTCTGTATCACTGCCTTGTGAATCCCAGTAGCAACTTTTAAGCAATTTGTTTCCTTTCTCTGTGACAGGGATATAATGCTAATAGATTTGTTTGGGTGTTTTACGGACAAATACACATTGTATTTTTGAAACAATGTTTCTTTTATGTCTGCTGATTTTTTTAAGTGGACTTCCATACCTGGAAAAAACTCTACTTGCAAGCATAAGTATGCATAGAGACTTTTCTAAAGACTCATACGCAGTGATTAACAAGTCTAATTTAAAAGATTTTGCAGAAATCCATAGTATGAACTAATGAAGTCACCAAATCTACAAAAACTCATGGTAAACTGCTAACAGGTACAGCTTGAGAAACAACCAATCAACTAGTACATGTACCTTTTGCAAGACAATGTACTAGGAATCTTTTTTATAGTTACTTAACAATTATTCCCTACTATTTTTAATGCTATTCAAAAGATCCACTGTGGTGACAATTTAATTAAAAGTAGGTCAAAACTATGGTATTCAGCACAATCTGATCTGAAGTAGCATCAGATCATTATTTCCTACTTAGGAGAATAATTCTATTTTYAGCCTCTGAGGTAGAGCACATGAAATACATACAGTTTACTTCAACTTTAAAACCAGTATCACATCTGTTGTGGAAACATAGTTAGGACCTACAAATACAAGAAATTCAACATATGAGATGAACTCTGCTTCACTTTCTACTTAACTTTGCCACTCATTTCAGTACAGAAACAATGTGAAAATATATTGTTAGTAACATTTTTCTAAAATTTTCCTTTCACTGTTTCGCATCCTGAAATTTTTCTCTTTATGCAATATTTGTTTCCTTACCACCTAAAATCAAAACACAGTATGGTATGTTTGGGGACAGTGAGAATCTAAACAATACAAGAGAGATGCCATTGTACTTTGTACCACTCCACACCAAAATATATATGCAAAAATGATGGGTTTCTCAAGACAAGAGGAACCCGATGCATAGGGCAAAGCGAAGTCATGGCATTTGTGACAGTATTGCAACGAATCTGAGGAGACTTATGTCATGCATCCATAGGTCTTCTGCTGCCTAAATTCTATCAGCAAGATCCTAGTAAGTCTGTCTTGACTATTCCCTTATAAAGTGCTGTACTAGACAAGGATGCTCAGACTACTGTGCAGATAAATGTCATTCCACACCTGTCATGCCTAATGTCCTGCTACAACAAGCTCAATGTAAGCTTCATGGTGCATTTTCTTAAGTAAGAGGCTTCCATTCACACACACATGCCAAATGGAGACTGGTATTATATCACTGGAATATTTTTTTTCATAGCAAATACAAAAAACAATGTAGAACCCATGGAGGTTTTTGCCACGACTTTAATAACAAACTACGCTGGGTTCTGTAGCAAAACCCATCATCTGTTTCTTTGGCAGCAGATGAGAAATTTTACCTGAGCTGTATGCCATATCACTAAAAAATAATAAATTAAGATTCAGTAAACTTTCAGGCAGACATCAGAGTCCAATGACAAATTTCACATTCTTTTTAAAATCAGATTCCATTTCCAAGAAACTAAAGAGATAACATTTCAGACATTTTTTTAGTCACATATGCATTTTTATTATTGTTGATCAACAACAAACAATTTAACTTGAAGTGCTTTCCTGATGTCTTCCTGGCAGCCATGTTCTTTAAAATTTAGACTTTGTTTCCACAATAGAAAGGCAGTTCAGCATAAAACAAATCCCTTTGTTTAGTACTGTTTATCTCACCACTAAGACGGCAAATGACAGGGAGGGAAAACAGAAAATCTGGAAAATAGGAGTTCTTGAACATTTCAATTTTTATGAATTGTATGGAAGTCTACTTTGATTGCACTTCCTAGTATTCACCGCTGTTACTACATCTAATTATTTTTGCCTATCTTGCATTTGTGATTGTATGTTGGAAGAGAGTAGGTTGAGTAGGTTTAACAAAAAATCCACCCTCCCTCAAGGTAACCATTCCTAGTTAGAATGGTAATTTAAGACTTTGAATGATCACAGACTGTCATTTTGTGAAATAAGCAGAGATATAATCCCTAAAATAGATGTGTGCCACTCCTTAATTCAATTTAGTATGTGTATATTCACCTATGTTTGTGGTGCATACACATACAAACATGTACACAGACATATAGTACAATAACTAAAAATTACTTTGTTAGAAACCGAATGTTATGAGAGATGTTCATAGCTACCATATACTTACTATTTAGTTGAATCGGATAATTGATATTCCCGTCGTCTATCGTAACACTCCTGAATTCCAGGGTCATTCCATAAGCTTCGTATTGCATCTACATACGGGTTCTCAAAACTTGACACCTTCTCTACATCAACTTCTCGAACTAATAGTGCATGAACCTAATTCAAAACAAACAAAACAGTAGAATTTACCTCATTTTCTATGTTTGCAGACAGCACATATACAAAGAACTAGATTAGTAATTCGTCACAAGGCTTGTATCACAACAGGTAAGTTCAATTCGAAAAATCAAATATCATGATGATTGTGAAGGCACAAAAAGGAGGTAACCTTTAAGCTAACATCAATGGGAGTGAAGTTGCTCTAGGGAAAATTGTATCTTCTTATACTTTTTTTTTTTTGGGACACCAATAATTGCTACCAAAACACTGAAACAAAGAAAAAATAAAAATGACAGGCATAACTGAAGGATTCTCTAAGTACCACCGAATTCAAACTGGTCATGAAGATCTAACTACTGCTAGTTCAACTCAACTGTTCCACAACCAAAATCCAGGATGAAATTTTATCAACCAAAAAGCTTCTGTCTTCTGTAGCCTTTGTATGAAACAAGAATCAACCCAAAACCATTAGAAGTCAGAAGACTGACCTGGCATCCCTCCTGGGCAATTCATGACGCCATTGAAAATGGAAGAAACCAAAAAGAAGAGCGTGTTTTCCAAACGTCTGATTTGTAATAAATGTACCTGGAAAGCCTCGCCATGCACATGCTACAGGAAAAGCCACAGACTTTTCTTCACTTTATTTTATTTATATGTTTGTCTCCTTTGAAAAGCAGGTACCACCTAAGGACTGGAGGGGATAACCACCCCAGAAATCTGACGTTGCAACAATCTACTGTAGTCCTGTGACTGAAACAAACTATGAACCAGAAACTGCCATCAAGTCTGAAATTTCTCTCATAAAAACTCTGCAACAGGATTTCAGACCTAGCTGACAGACAGATAAAGAAAACCATTGATTAGGAGAAACTAAGAACCAGATCATCTACTTGCTGCCAAATGTCTTCCAATGGTGGTTTTCTTGTGAAATTCCCACAAACCTGAATTAAACTTAATGGACTGATGGACAATAAAAGCAAAGTGCAATGAAGAACTACTCAAATGTTTCCTTATACACGGTACTTTTATTGCTAAAAACCATTCACTGCCTAGCTTTATTTGAGATCAGGACACCAGACAAAGTAGGTAACAGAGAACATTACTGACACAGTTGGAATGGAAAATGTAGTAAAATAAATACAGTAGTATCACTTTCCTTAAGCAACGTCTTCGGCTTCTTGATCATACTATACGATATAGAATACATGAATGAAAGCTAAAAGTTTCAATTTCAAGCAAGAAGCAAGTTCAAATTTTCTACAGCACTGATTTTTAAAAAGTTGAGATCTGCTAGACCTACCCAGACAGCATATTTATAATAAGTTCATTTCCAAGAATTAGATGCGCAAATATCTGAAACTGTAACACCCCAAAATTTATGGGAGATCTCAGAAGAGATCTGAAGTAGCTTCTGACCTAAAATGTTTATAATTTAATAGATAACTAAACACTTCCCTGCCCATTCTACCACACAATTTTCTTTTATTTATATTATTATATTAAAATGCTGATGTGACTTTAGGTGTTTATGAATACAAGACTTTTATGTTCCTGTCTAAAAATCATGCCACGATTTTCATTAAACATCTCTAATTTAGAGTGTTTCACATTTTGTTAAAACATACTAAGAGAATCATAGAATATCCTGCATTGGAAGGGATCCATAAGGATGATCAAGTCCAGACAACTTCTGACCTTTTGAAGGACACCCCCACAGTCACACCATGTGACTGAGAGCATCATCCAAACACTTCTGCGAAGTGAACAGAAGTGAATTCTGTCAGGCTTGGTGCTGTGACACTGGGGAGCTGCTCCAGTGCCCAACCACCCGCTGGGTGAAGAGCCATTTCCTAATATCCACTGTGGAACTCCCCTGTTGGGGAGCTTCATGCCATTCCCTCAGGACCTGTCACTGGTCACCGAAGAAGTGTCCACTCCTCCTCTTCCCCTCATGAGGAAGTTTCAGCTGCAATGAGGTCTCCCCTCAGTCTCTTCTCCAGGCTGAACAGACCAAGTGACTGCAGCCACTCCTCACAGCTTCCCCTCAAGGCTCTTTACCATCGTCATGGCCCTCTCCTGGACCTCTTCATCTAAGATTTTAATATTCTTGTATTCTGGCACTCAAAAATGCACACTGGACTTAGGGTAAGGCCACCACAGTGCACAACAGAGCAGGACAATCACCTTTTCTAAAACTCTATCTTCAGAACGACAATGCCACAGCAACTTTGGATGATCCCAACACTTTCTGGTAGGTTGAACTTAAATGCAACTATGGATGTCTATTGTAACACTAAGACTGGAATGCTGGTGCTGTCAGTCAGTCAGTATCTGCTATACAGTAATCCACATCCAAGGCTGTCCAACCCTCACAAAACCTGTTAGAGTAGCATCTTCCTCACCTTGGCTCCACTTCTAAGATGAAGATACTGACAACTATGAAGGGACAAAGGGAGAAAAAAGGGTGTATTATAGCTTCTTTGTTTCTCCATAGGGAAAGGGCGAAATCTCTAATCCATTAGAATTTCAACGTAACATACAGAGAGCCTGTGTAAACTAACCTGTGATGTGGACTCTATGATCACCTTAGTAATGCCATTACAAGGCTAATCAAATGTTTAAAATACTACACAAACATGCAAATAAAAACAGTGCATACAATTTGCACTCTAAGAATTACACAACGCTCATGACTTCCCATAATTAAATCATATTTTAATGACCCTATGACCAAACTGGTTATTTGCAAAACATCCCCAAGAATTAAGGTATGGAATAAGCAGGTGTAAACTCTGCAGGTAAACTCTTCCATGCAGGCAGGAAATTATATGCCATTTCTGATGAACTACTCAAAAATCTTGTATCTCCAGGCTACCTAACACAATTGTAATATGGCAGGACATTTTTTCACCTCCATGCAAGTCCTAATTACCAAAGTATTTCCAGTGTTTCTCCTGTGTCTGGTATATAAGGCAGTTTACCAGGCATATAATACCATTTCAGATACACATTTACAGGCATTTCAGAGACTTTAGGCTTGATGTAAATTAACAGATATAACTTTGGTTTTCAAAAGCAAAATAAAATTGAAACATATTCTAATATTTGAAATTATTTGACTAAATTTAATTTAAAACATTACAGTAATTTCTAGTCATCTTTTATTCCCTCTGCTGCTGGAATATTAAGAAAAAACAGCTGAAACAAAATATACCTGTTATTTGAAGAGAGAGGGAACATCTCACTCCCTCCCTCTGCTACACAAGACAAACTCCACCAAGATAATATAATAATCTGCTCAACTGCAGTGAAACAGAGGCTAAAGAGAGAAATTCATATTCAGATTTTAAATAGTAATCCTCCTTTTGTATTTTTCACTGGATCTAGTTGTTCCACCTATAGATACAACTAAAATATAAATATTTATTAATTTATTAAATTTATTACAGATTATACGCTCTTTTATCCTCTTTTTATCAGTTTCATACCACTAACTCTCCAGGCAGATCCTCAAGACTTTTGGCTACGTTCTTTCTTTAGAAGGTGAGACCATTAAGCATTACAGGTTTTAAACACTACAACTTGGCTTGTTAATGACTGCATAGGGTGTTACACTCCTCAAATACTGGCATGGCTGTAAAGCTAAGCTGGAAGATGACATCACTGTGCAAAACTGAACAGCAGGTTGCAAAAACCTATCACGAAAGAATCACAACTAATATTTACTTTTGTGTATGTGGTATGTTACATTTGCAATGGATTATAGATCAGGCACTTTCATTATCTCCTGCTGGTACTAAATGTAGCATCTTAGATGAAATTTTCATACACTGGTCCTAAAATTTTGCAACTAGTGAATACGTTCCTGATGTGTGCTGTAAAAATGTATCATTTTTGCTGTTGAGGATCCTAGAAACAGAAACAGCTTTATTCTCTGGAAAGCACTTTTGCTTTGTAGAGCTGGGGAAATTCTACAGCTGACTTTCTGAAATATCTTTACGGACCAGCCAACTGCTACATCCTYTCCACTGCTTTAGAAGTTCACCTCCAAAGAGCTGGTTTTGTGTTGTTAGGAGACTAAGCATCCTGCCGTGAAACTAGTCCAGTCTGCCTAAACATCCTACTTGTTTACATTCACTTCTAAAATACTTTTAAAAACCCAAACAAACCTCACACATGCAATTTTATTCTAATTGTAAACAACAGTTTCAATTACAGGATTCACTTATATATATTTAAATGCGTGATCAGGACTGTATGACATTAATTCACAAGTTTGACTTGTTTTCCAGGCTTTGCCAAATTCCTTTTAAAGAAAAGAGAGCAACAAATAAAATACAGTCCACATAAGTAAAGAGAGATTCAAAATAACTAGCAAAAAGTTATTTTGCTAAGTTACTACTGGGTTTAAAAAGTAAACAGTCCCATTAAGTCACGCTTTGATTTGTTTTCCAAATGTTACTTTTACTGACAAATTTTCAAAGGTTTTCAGCAGCTGATGAAATTCTGGGATTAACACTTCAGTTCAGATAAATCCTTAAGATTCCCAAGGATAAAATGGAATAAACCTACTAATATTTTGACATTATTAAAAATGAATGGTAGCATTTGAGTTCTAACATCGATAATCTGAACATAAAACTAAACCAAATCTTTTTCTTTCAGACATAATCACTAACAACAAATTACATCCTCATCAAGTCCTCACAATTAATAACTGACAAGGCCAAATAGGTAGAATCTGTTTTCTAGCAATGACACCTATTTACAAATTTAATTAAGATCTTCAGTGACAGAAACTAACAAAAACCGTATCAGAATTGAATCAGCATAAGCAAGAACTGGCAACAAGCTCTCCTCTCACAGCAGTTTTTGTAGCTAAAAGGAATTCTCCAAATTACTTCTCCATCTACAATTATCTATAATTTGGTATTATCACCAAATGTGTACAAAAACACATTCAAGCATGGAGCTCTAAGCAACCTGGTCTACTGGAAGATGTCCTTGCCCACAGCAGATGAGTTGAAACTAGATGATCTTTAAGGTCCCTTCCAGGCCATTCTATGTAAATACAATAATATTTTCAGAAAGATATCAATGCTAAGTTTTTTTCCCCTGTCTTTTTTCTTTTTTTGGTGTGTTCTTTGTCTTCTTTTTTCCCCCAAGGACAGCTTTTAAGCTGAGATCATCAAACTTCATCAAATCATTATTGTGTTATAATCCTACATATAATAATAAATATTACTGTGCACAGAACAAGTAACTACTGTACACAGTACAGTATGTAATTACTGTACACAGAACATACAACAAAACACTTCTCCTACTTCATAAACACCTCAGGTTTTTAGACCTTTAAAACAGGCTTCACTATTTTTGAAGAAAAGTGCTCAAAAAGCCTTGCAAATTGTAAATTTTTCTGCCAAATTTTTGTATAGTGGTTCAGTTGAATTTATGGAAGGAAATGTTATGGAAACATGGACATGCTGGAACTTTCGATTGCATCTGCAAGCAAACTAGCTGCACCTCACAAGCCTCCAGTCGACCACTGCAGTACACAACTAAATGCATTAAAAAAAAAAAAATTAAAAAAAATTTAAAAAAAAACAAAAACAAAAACAAAAACAAAAACAAAAACAAAAACAAAACAAAACAAAACAAAAAAACCAACAAACCAAAACCAGAAGGACAATGTTCCAGTACTAGAATTCTCATTTAAGAAGCATTGAACCATTGATAAGAACTCCCATAAACCTCACTCCTGTACTCACACACTGCCTTGGTACTGCACTACAGACCTTTTTTAAGAGTACAAGCAGTAACAGCCTTGCGTGGTCTCATGTATTCGAACACCTAGAACTGAGAATACAATGCGCCTCTTCACAGAGGTCATGGCCAGTTGATTTAGACAGTTTACCATCTACTTGCTTACACAAAGAAACTGCAGGAATTGCACTGCATTTCAGACCTAGAGAAGAACCTATCGTGAACCTAGGGCACCAGGAAACAAACAGCAGGCTCTTTTAAGGGAATATCCTAGTTTTGGCTGGGATAGAGATAGTTCTCTCCTTAGCAGCTGGTACAATTTTGGATTTAGTATGACAATAATGTTGATGACACACTGATGTTTTAGTTGCTGTTAAGTATCTTTACTCTAAGTCAAATTTCCCATGCTCTGTCAGCCAGCAGGTGCGTAAGAAACTTGGAGGCAGCACTGCCAGGACAGGTGATCTGAGCTATCAAGGGGATATTCCATACCACAGAATGTCATGGCCAGTACATGAAGCAGGGAAAGTCAGCTGAGAGGCACCAATCACTGCTGGGGAATGGGCTAGGCAGCGTCCAGCAGGCACTGAGCAGTTGTACTGGGCATGCCTTGTTTCCCATGGGTTTTGTTCCACTCTCAATTCTCCTTTTTATTCCTATTATTCTTATTATGATGTTTTATTTTGATTCAATTATTAAACTGCTCTTACCTCAGCCCATGTGGTTTAGTACTTTTTTCTCTGACTCTTCTCCCCACCATGGAGATGAGTGATCAAGTGGCTGTGTGGTACTTAGTGCTAGGCTGGGATTAAACTGGGACAATATGATATGTAATCATATCTGTGTTTCAATTAAGGATAGAAAGTATTATGTGGAAAAATAATCCCCTACACAATTCATACTAATTAGAATTATCAGATGTGACAAGTTTTTTTTTTAAAAAAAGCGTAAAAAAGAAAAGCAATTTGCCTCCTTATTTTTGAGCCACACTTTTCTATCTTTAAAGGAGCAGAGTGCCCTCTGCTGATTAATACATAACAGTGGAGGCAGTTATTTCAAACTGGTATTTCCAGAAAGATCAGAGAACTAGGAGGGTCCCTTTCAAAATAATGAATGATTCCAGCAGGAATTTTCCTCTGTAAAAACTGCAACTGACTGAAATGGTTGCATTTGTGTGCTGTCCAACCAAGAAAATTGTCTTTCTAAACAATTACCTCACTTCTTGGAAATAAACTCTGAAAGTGAACTTCAGACTTACACAAGGCACGCAAAGATACCTTACACCCTTTCAACTACTTACTGTGAGTGTATTCATTGATCCCTTGATGTTTAGAGCAATGAGTTGGTGTGACTGAAGTAAGGGGGCAAAATGTAATCTCAGATGAAAAACTGTTGTTTAGAACACGGTCACACAAAAATGAATTTAGCCCCAAGATGTTAATGTAGCACAAC
Organism: Mixornis gularis; assembly: GCA_003546035.1. NCBI lineage: Eukaryota > Metazoa > Chordata > Aves > Passeriformes > Timaliidae > Mixornis > Mixornis gularis. The sequence goes on from QVAJ01000130.1 coordinate 2,056,817, forward strand.
CCAACATTATTTTCTCTAGAGAAACCAGAGACACACTACACCACAGTGATGAGTAACTATTTGAAAAATGCCTTTAGGGAAAATTAAAATATAGTTTTCTGCTATGTGTGACCTGAAAAAGTGATAGCTTCCTTGTAAATTAGGTACTATCTTCTCCATTCCTGGAAATGGACTGTATTGGTGCTGCCTGGTATCAGACGCCAAGAAGAGCTTATTTAAAGGAGGATGGCAAAACACTGCTGACTCCTCTTTCAAGGCTTCAAGCAAAACACCAGCGTCCTGAAACATGCTGCCAACTTATATCATTAGGAAAGAGGAAGAAAAAACAATAAAACGCATCTTTCCAACAGTGAAAACACAGAAGCAAGTCTTCCACAATTAAGACCTTGAAAAGCTACTCATTTTGCTGCCTGGTGTATGTAAAATTGATTCATATGTATTTTTCAATGATTAATTTAGCTTATTATCTATTCAGTATTTATGGTGAGAGGTCACAGTAACCTTTTAAACAGCCATTTGGGAAGGCTTATTTGTCCACCAAACACAACTGGATGAGACTCCCAGGAGAAATAAGGCATGTTCTTTATAAATGTACCATCAGTCATCACATGAGAGGAAATAGATTTTTGAAGGGTTATGTTTGCTTGCTTGTAGTACATTTTTAATAACCTACATGGTTTATTTGAAAGCCTGTGCTTTCAATAAGAGTGACATCTCTGTGAAGGTAAACAAAATTGAGGGCTTTTTTGAATTAATTTTGATTAAACTGTATCTGGAAGAAGCTGGTGGGAGGTGAACAACACAGGCAGAGAAGTCATAAACACAGTCTACTGAGAAAAACTGTCTCCTCATTACTACTACAGCGAGGTTTCTGAATTCAGACACCTAAGCCTGCTCTTCAATATACTCAGCAGATTCTCCAAGCAACGAGATGAAGATCCACAAGAGAGCATGAATGAYGAAGTACACATCCAGACAATCACAATGCATCTCCTGCAGTCAACAGGTTCTACTTAGTCACAAATATCTAAATTTACCCTCTTAATTCTCTCCTTTTTGTGTTTGTTAAATTCAGAAATGTTCGAGGCAATTTCCCAGAAAAATCTTCAAAACAAATTTATCAAGCTAATTTAGGGAAGCTGCTGATGTAGAAAAGACAGGCTGTTTGAGTTATATCCTGCTATCCAGAGAGAACATTTATTAACAGGCCTTATCTACTCTGTTCACAAGTATTATCAGAGACAGGCAGCAACTTCGGAAATCAGCATGCAACTAGGACACACACACACAAAAAAATATTTTTAGTTGGAATTACAGTATTAATGCACACGCCGGTAATAAGACTGAACAGTATGGTTAACAAAAATAACCTGTAATTAGTCTTTAGAACAAAATAGTTAATCCACTGTAAGAAAAAAAAGAAAAAAATTGTTAAAAAAGCTAGCCAAGCTTGCCCTAAGTTATCACCTGATCCTATCATTAAAATTTGTTTCCTTCAGCGGGCTTAAAACTCTCTATCAATATGAAAATAAACTGTAATTACTTTTTAGACAGGGTAAATAAGTATTTTGTTTCAGACTTCTGGCATAAAATGAATCACAAACTGGATTAAACATTAATAACATTTAGCTTCACTGGGTAATTATAGTACAATGATTTCATGCAATCCCTCGCCTGCAGAACACATCTCCAACTAGGAACACTTTTGCATTTTTGCAGGTAGGTCAGGACATTATTAATCAAATAAAAGAGAGCATTGCTGGAGGAGAGGAATCAAAAGAAGCTTTATGCTGGTTTTGCAGCAACCCAACACCTCCTTCAGAAGTGTTAATCGCTCAATCTGCAAAGCACCACAGCCCCACAATCACTCAAATTTGCAATGATGGTGACTGATGGTCAGCACCTGGCAGGTTGTGCATTCAGGTATGTGACCACTCATGTCCTTCAACAATCTCTGCAATGTTACATAAAAAGCAACAGGAGACTTGTGCAGGGCAAAACACTCTTCTGTAATTGTCATCACAAATCCTAATATGGAAATGCTATCAGAGGAGGGGAGAAGTTTAATAAAGTAGAAAGTCGGACAACACATGATAACAACATCGCTCTGCCACCTMCTTTGTATATTGGTGAGCTTTCCTTCATGCTTTTATTTTCATGCTATTAATAATATGTATTCAAATGACTGACTGAAATGACAGATTTAGTTAAAAAGGTCAACACTTAAGAGATAGAGAACAATTAATGATGCACCTGGTAACTATGGAATACAGCATGGAATGCCCCTTGTAAAAAGTCTGAATTTTATGATCTAAATGCCAGTTATCAAAATTGACTGGCTATGGATTATAGTGGATATACAGTAGCTGAATAATTCACTACACTGGTGTCACACTTGTTGGCGTTACTTTTAACTGTATAAAAATCAATTGATGGAAAGCTAAAAAATTCACAGTACAGTTCTAAGCAAACCCTAAACTTTCTCTTATTTGTGTCATGGGACAAAGGAACCACAGAACTTATGTTTTTCAGAAGATTTCAGTGCTGTTTCCCTTGCATCTTCTTCATATCAGTGACTTCCTTTTATAGAACATCACTTGCTGTAGCCGTTAAACTGCTCCTTATTGAATGGTTTTAAATTTTAGAATATGGCTTTAAAAACTCAACAAAACCCCTTAGAAAACAGAATATCAAATTCTGCTGTAAGATTTTTCCATGCAGTTATCAGTCCTCTTCTTTGATGAAAAATAGTCTTTTTATTATTTTTCAAAACTCAGCAGAATTTTGAAAGCATAGAAAAAAAGACTTCCTTATTTAGGGGACCTATGACAGAGGAAGTTACCAGTATATCCAGAGGTCCCAGTAATTTGCCACCAAGAGAAGTATTTATCCAAATGTAAATTTGGATCAGCAATCATATTTACCTTTCCTAAAAACACTAATCACAGAACAGTAAAATCATTCCATGCTATACAAACGTTAGCATTTTGAGGTCAGCAATTCTTTTGCGCTTGGTAGGCCATACTCTTTTCAGTTTAAGCAGCAAAAAGCTGGAAGTGTCTGAAGTGCTTCCTCCTGACAGTCAGCACATGACTCAAGTTCAATGGAGGGAAAAAAATCACATAAAGAACAAAATAGTTTGGGCAAGAACAAGAGGCCCTGCCTGTGCACACTTCTGTGGCTGCTGGTCTGCAGAAGCTACTTCTGCCTCTTGCACTGCAATATTACAAGTATTACATAGGGCTGGAGAGGTCCCAAATACTGCCTCAGCACTGACAAATCACTTGGAAAACATCTTAGTTAAGAAAAAAGTTAACTAGGTTTGTTAAATTGCAGGCTGTTGAGAAGGAAACACAAGTCTAAATAGAATTCAACTCTGACCCAATGAAGACCAATGATTTAACAGGCAGTGTCATCAAATTGTGTTTATATACATTTGTGGTTGGTGTCTCTGTGCTTTCAGAGATGTATCACTGCTTGTTTTTCACTCACATACTTTATTGTCTAACAGGAATCCACAAATTCTGTTATGCCTCCTTTCAACTCCATGGTTGTAACTACAAGCACAACCTTTTAACCAAGAAAAAGAAATAAATCATTACCAGCATTCAAATATACACAACTTTTTTCACCTTTACAACTTACAGGATCAATGGCAATGTATTTGGTCTGGCAGCAATATTTCCACGTCAAGAAAAAAGGGAGAACAGGGAGCAAAAAGAAAGGGAATAAATGTCAAAATATAATTCTTTAACTTTTCAGCAGTTTTGTAGCCTCATCTTCTATCCACTGAAATCTAAAGGCAAATAATTCCTGTAATTCTTACTGAATGAACACTGCAGCAATCACTACCCCTACAAAAACCCGATAAATTAGGCAAACTCCATCAGGGTTTTACAGAGAACTGTAACTTCTGTTGTTCTCCTTGGCTTGTCTCAGATCAGACCATACTGGAAATCCATCAAACATATATATTGGATGAATGACAGCAAGCAGTTTGAAAGGCTGTGTTGCCTAATGACAGGTTTTGTATGTTTAAAATGCCTTGCAATCCTTCTATGAGCATCACTGTGAATTCAGTGGCCTTAATTTAGAGCAAGTCTTACTTCTGTTCATACAAAGTACAGCTCCTGAGTGCATTTTCCTGTGGCTTGTGCCACAAAAAAAGCCCAAAAGACCAAAATCAACCAACTGATCAAACAAAAAAGTCAACCCAAAATAGTGGCAACAAGTAAGTAGAGACGAGAAAGGAAATGACATCTTTAAAGATGGTATCCTGGGAGCAGCGTCCACTCCTACTCTCCTAAGATATAGGATTATAATTATAAAAGGAAGACTGTGTACCCTGAAGTCAGGGAAATATTAAAAACACTCACAGAATATTTAAACTGATGCTACTATACTCGTCTCCCCACTTTCATACAGAGATTCGGTGGGTGAGGTAAAGAATTTCTATTTTAATAAGAACACTGCAGAAAAACAGCTCTAACCATATGGCTACAGATTTTTTACTATCATTTTCATGGTAAAGACACTACTATATTGCCTTGTTTCATTTTCAATCATCTAAAGCACCTTAGTACAGGTAAGGACAGCTCAGCATTAAATGTACCATTAAATGCTATCTGTCAGCAGTACCCAGACAGATAGAAAAACAACTTTAGAACCTTACGGACACACCCCCCCAGAAAACCTGAAGACACATAATGTAAGTAGTCATTTTCACCAAGAGTCCCTGCCCATAGTAATACTAACCTTTTCTCCCAACATGAATAAATAAAGATGTTGGAACAAGCAACAAGCAGAACAAGAACTCAGAGGAACCAAATTACCCATTCAAGTGTCACAGTGACAGCCTGCCATGAGCTGGGGATCCATAGGCAAATGGCATCAAACAAAGCAGGACTAAACTGCGTAACAGTGGAGATGCCTAACAGCTTCTTGAGAATAGAGGAAGCTGGGCATGTCCAGTGATTCTACACTTTCATAATTAAATTGTGAATTGTCTTTGCAGAATACCAGGGGCAGAATTTGACTGTGGACTATATTTGCTCCCAACACATACTATACGTACTGTGGGATGCTGCACCCAGTGGGAGGAGCCAGCCATTCTTACCTGGATAAAGCTGAAACTCAGGTCCAGRACGGGGYCTTGCTTCATCCGATTACCGGAGGAAGACTAGACCCTTCTCAGGACTCATTTTTTTGCTACTGGATCATTTCTGCCTCAGCGGAGCCGTATCTGCCATTCCAGGAGGACTCACTTTTGGACTGCTTCCGACACCCTGACTAACAGGGTTCAGGTTATAGCTTTGACCCTGTCAGGGCTTTCCAAAATTGTTTGTTTGCTTGCTGGGTTGGTGGGGTGGTTTTGTCTTGTTTTGTTTTGTTTTCTCTACCACATTTGTATTCTTATATTCTTAGTAAATAGTTGTTATTCCTACTCCCAAATCTTTGCCTGAGAGCCGTTAATTGCAAAAATTAGAATTTGGCGGGGGGTGTGGGGGTTTATATTCTCTATTCTAAGGGGAACCCCAGTTTCCCTGGCAGATACCTGTCTTTCTAACTAAGACACAATAGTAAACCCTAAAAATGTCATCACTACAGTTCCCATCTCAACACCTGAACTTCAACAACAATAGGGTACAATCCTAAATCTTTACTTTTTGTACTAACCAAAGTACAACGTTTTGTACTAACGTGTATTTAATASTAAGAAAACCTTACAAAGCTGCTTGCCAGAGAGTTGACTAACAGTCCACTCAGCTGATCCTTAAGACATAAGCATTATCACTTTGGTTACAGACATATGCAAACATCACACACATTAATACCACTGTGTGAGAAACCAGTAACTCACTGCAACCTAAAAGAAATTGCAGAAACCTTTTACACAAAAGTACTACAGGAACGTATTCTACAAAAATCACATCTACACCAATTCTAACAAGTTAGGTATACCACAGGTAACAAAACTCTGTTCAAACTACAATATTGTTGTCTGTTCTCCCAATCTGGACCAGACTCATCCTTCCATGTTTGTATGAATCTTAATTTTTAATTTTCAGAAGTCACATACTATTMAAATCACTTACTCTGGACAACATTCACCTGAATGAGCCTATCCGAATGCTAGGGTTTTTTTGGTAAAATCTGTATCATCAGCAAAGCCAGTACTGCAACAGTAACTCTGGAAGAGAAAACAAGGCTTTGGGGAGTGCTGAACATAGAGGAACAGAACAGACGTAAAGAGAAGCAGAAGAGCAAGGCTTAATAAATACTGTGAGTAAGTGCCAGATACAAGCACATGTACTTCACTACTTTTAAATGGAGTGGCTGGAAATAGTTCAAAATTCTTAGCGCAAATGAAAACATGGAGCTACGTTAGGAAACAGTGAACAGAGGAAATAGTGTGAAAGAAGACCTGAGACTGCCATTTCTCAATTCTACACTAGAGTTTCTCCAAAAGACAAAGAGAAAGCAGCTCCAGTGCCTTGAATCAGAACCTTACAGTGAACTGTATCTATTGACTTACCTGAAAAATGCATACTTATAGGCTATAGAGGGTGATTAGAAAAAAAAAAAAGAAAAAATAGACAAGCAAAAACTTTTGATACAAAAATTGCTTTCCTTGGCATCATGTGAAATGGGTGAAAGGGCCTTCTCCATCTTCTAACTAAAAATCTAAGATTTCACTCTTGTGATCAATACAGAAAAAACCTCACTGTCTAATTAAAACCTGAAATCGCACATTCAGAACAGACTGCCTTGCCTGTATCACCCTGAAGATTAATATCTCAGCTATCACTAACATTATTTAACCGGTAAAAAGAAGACTTCAACATAAAAAACTACGAAGCACATGCAACTGTGTTAACGTAATGGTAAGGTGGGGGAAGACAGACTTCTGGCAACTTTGGAGCCAGACAGCAACCTTTTGAAATCCGAACTATTAAGCAGACCAACCAGCAAAAGTAAAAGCTGTAAAGGAAAAAAACCATACCACACAAACCATGAACACACTCATGAACTTTTCACCACTTCATCCTTACCACCAGCGTTCACCTTTGTCACCCACACCATGTGTCTCTTGTTTCCTCAGACAATCTTCCACTAGCCATTACTTTATTTTTATCCCACACTAAGCTCTTAAAACTTAACAGATATACACAAATAATTGTATATGAAGAGCTCTGATTAGCAGCTCTGTCTGCAATTTTAAACTCTTTTTTGATGAAGGCCTTGTAGGTAAGTCGATAAACTAGCCCTCATTTGAGGAAAACACCCAACAACAAACAACACATCACTTGTTACTGCACTGCAAAACTAACACTCTTTCACATTCTGTTGGACCACACTTCAGGAACCAGACATTTATGCCTTAACTTCCTTTAAAAATGTTAAAAACTGTTCTGGGTCCTTTCAGAAAACTTGTAAGGAATCTAGCTTTTACATTCCTGAATATCAGTTTATCATACTAAAAAGACAAGATCAAACAAACAAAAGAAGAGATACTGTCTACTGAACCCTAAAGGCAAATAACTCCTGTAAATCTGTACTGAATTCTGTACTGTAGCTGGAAACAGCCACTTTATTTTCTGAACATAAAACCTACATACTTAAATTGAGTTCACTCTTTGGTAGTGCAAGAGCTACTAATGAATCACTAATTTTACTGGATTCCAAAGCTGTACACATTTATCATGCAGTTCTTGAGGAACTGAGTTTATAACAATTACTTTGGGTTTCCTCTTTGATACATTATACAGATATATATATTTACACTGCAACTGTAGCTCCAGATATGTGCTATACTTGTTGCAGTTATACTCACTAATTAATTTTTAAATTAATTTAGGCTATTTCTTATGGAGCATACCTTGTCTTTTTTTAAAAAAATTTCTTTGCACACTTTTCTGAATAGTTACAAAATACAATACTGGACCCTACTTGTTAATATATCTATTTTAGAACAAGAAGTTAAGAGGTTCCTACATTTTTCTTTCCTGCATATGTAAACATGTAAACCCTCAGAAAAAGTAAATGCAGTGTAGACATACTAATTCAGTAATCAGTCCTTCATTCTGATCAGGCTGATAACAGAAAAAAAAGAGGGAATTGTATTAGAATGAACGAAGACTTGGTTTTTACACAGACCTCCTGCTCATCAGTGAGCTCTGCCCTAGTTTGAATCTTGAGTGTGGGACATTTGAGATGTTCACAGACGGCATGTGTTAATGGAGATGGTTAGTTTTTATTTTCTCAGTTACAAAGCCCAGGAATGAGAAATTGGAAAAGACTTTGGAGTGATTTTTGGTCTCTTGAGAATAAGGTGAGGTACTGCAGTTTTCATGGTGCTAGATTTATTTCTCTAGAGATCCACATTACAATAAATGTTTACGAAATTGGAGCAAACTAGATAATTTAGATTTATCACTCATGGGACCATATATACTACTGGAGTTAGGATCTTCTGCAAGAAGAATCCACCAGAGGGGAGGAACCATGTAGGCAGTTTGCGAGTGAAGGTGGCAAATGACACAAAGCACCCTTAACTCCATTTCACTGTGGAAAACTATGAGAGGAGTGGGTAACCAGGAATATCTGGTGTACTGCAAGCCCCTGCAGCAAGCCCCAAGCTGCTTCATTGCAGCAATCCTTGCCCACCCAATGGCAATAGAGAAGGAAAGATGCAAAAATGATTGTATGGAACATAAATGAGGTAAACATCAAGAAACTTTTGTGATGTCCATATCCTCAATTTGGATTTATTCATGAGATATCTACTAGAAATGCTGCCTTTTAAAGGGCAACAGCTAAAACCTACAGGTTTTTTCAGAAATGTGACATAAAATATTTTACAATATTTTAATACAGATTAAATGTATTCAAAGTGAAGGGTATTTAAAATGCATAATCCTTTGCTGTATTTCGTAAGTGTTCTGATTTCAAACACCCATACTACAATAATAGCTGAATGAAGATACTTATCTCACATCCTTTCCTGTATGCATAATATAAGCTCTTTCTAAACCTGATGGAGGCTAAGACTTGCTGTACATAAATAAATCTCAGTTGTTGTGCTTGCAACTCCTAAAGTGAGACCCAGTGCTTTATCAATATTGCTCCTCTTTTACTAAACAAAGAACAATTATGTATTTTTTCCACTTATACAAAAATTTTTGAAAAACATTAAATGTTTTTCAAAATTTTTGAAATATTTAAAGGGTGATTCATCCATTTATTTTATTAAAAGACTACATCTTAAGTTATAGTTTAATAGAATGGGTTTGATCAGAAGCAAAATACACTGATTCAAGATAAATTTTCCCGTTTTTTTTTTTAGAATCAGTATGAGAAACTTAGAACTCTCATTCTTTCTTCCACATGTTATTTATTGAAGAAAATGAAGAAGTGTTCGTAGTCAGGAACTCTAAAAAAAATTCTGCAAATGAAAAAGGTCCTGCCCCTTCATATGCCATATACACCTTTTACGACACATTACACAATAAAGAAAGGAGGTGACTAAGTGATTTGTTGCTTTCTGTAATCGTTCAGCAATATTTATATTTGACCACATATGTGGTCAAATTACTAAAACACAACTGAAAAAACATCTACGGCTGGATGAGTTGAAGTTTCTTTTCACGCTATGCATTTTTCCAACACTGCATCTTTCCTTATTAGGTAATCCTATTTTGTGAGTTCTGAATATATTAAAATATTTTAAAGACGGAACATTCTAGCCCTACACCTGAATTGCAAAATGGAGGTTTAACTCTAGAACCACCTTGCTAGAAAGCAAGCCTTTGGACACTGAAGTCAGTCTTACATGGTTTGGATGAAATAAATGAACAGTAGAGCTATACTGTTTATATGCACTATGACATTGGTTCTGATGGAAACATTAGCACCACATATGTTCCAACAATGAGAATAAAATGCTAAATAGAAACATACATTTTAAAATGAAACGGTTTCTTTTCATTGAGAAGTTGCAAATCTATTGAAACTTGGGACAATCAAAGAAAAAAGTTATCTGCAATTGTTAAACACTGATTGGAACTGGTGTGAAACAGTATAGATCCACTGAAACCACTGCGGCTCTGTCAGGATTTTCTAATCTTCAGCAGCCTTTTACCCAACACCTTGTACTACATCCTCAAACAAGCACCACCTTTTGATGAATACTGCTTCAGGCCAGTAAATGGGAGACATATCATTGGTATGAACCCAGAATCTCTTTTGTCAAATGGATTCTAAGTGTTCACAGTCATTCACTTAATTCAGAGGTATGAAGTATCTACCATGTATCTTATGCTAAAAGTTAAAGAGATGTCATTACATATAATGTAATACTTTCAATTAAGGTGATCTGTTCTGCTGTTGATATCTAATTTCTCCAGAGTATGAAATATATGCCTAATAGGAGGCTGGTATTCAACACAGTTAATATTTATGGTATTTATGACTGACTGCATATTAGGTCAAGAGAAAGTGTATAATGCAATACATAAAAATGGATTCTGGATAACTTCGTAAAATGATTACATTTGGATGACATGTAAAAATACAGGAACTCTCGAATTTTCAGCCTCCTCTTCGGTGGAATGCTAAGTAGAACACTAAGAAATTTCATAAAAGAGTAATATGACTTCAGCAGAATATTGCAACACAAAGAAAAAACATTTTAGATACATAAAAAATTACATTTTTTTCTTGGGAAAACATGAAATATGTACAAAGGAGCAAAATACAGGAAACTACTTCCTAGTTGTACTGACTTCTTTAAAGTGTAAGGAAAGTGTTAAATATAACTGAAATTGTAAACAGATAAAAATATATCTGCTTTTTATAAAATGTATGTTTTTAGAGCTACAAAATAAACGTAATGTAGGTTTTGCTTCTCATCATTTATCTATAGCAACAGAAAGTAAAAAATGTTGACAGGAGATCATCACTACTTTTGGATCCATAAATTAAAAGGACAACAGCCACAGGTCTCAGAAACAGAAAACAAACAAAAATTTTATGTTATATGCAAATAAGGAGAAAACAATATTTTTAGAAAATAACCTGGAAAGTGAACATGCTATGTCCATATATATTGACTGTAATGTGCTTAATACAGATATAATGACCAGCTAATTTAAACTATAAAGCTGACATCAAGTAAATCCATTCAAATTGCACATCAGTCATCTTTTGCAGGTTGCAGTATGTAATAAGAATTTAAACCCACTGAAAAAAGCATGCATAGCATAGTCTTAAGAGAACAGTGAATTCAAAATTTTTCGCACACTTCAATGTCTCCCATATACAACTCTTTTAAGCATTATTTGTCCGCAAGTTTGTGGGCAAGTGTTATTTCTACAGCCTCTTATTCAGTAATATGGAACTCAAAATCAGTGGCAGATGTGTGTCTGGCATACATTATCTGAGATGATATTTGATCTTCATTTTTCAGTATCATTAACAGTTGAATTTAGATTACAATAATTAATTATCTAACCTATTTACTATGTATTTTGATTTATTTCACTAGGAGAACAAGAAACAGCATGCATAGTGAGTTTTCTTAATTCTGGTCTGTCCCACTTACATTTTTTCTCTCAAAAGGAGGCAGGAAGGTCCTTCCCTACTTGAGAAGAAATAAATTGGACGTGGATCATGAAAAATTTACAGAACAACGTTTTCAAACAGCCACAGCTTCTCCATAAGCACATACAGATACTCTCAGTGGGAAGCTAAAGGAAGTAACATTAGCTTGGACTTCCTTACAGAACTTCTTACATACCACTCAGTTTATTCTTTCAGTAGCTTTGTACTCATGCATAAGTAATCTAATCCCTTTGAAAAACTCTTAAATAGGAGATATAATTAAAGTGGGAAACATAAACAACCAAAGGAAGTTTTGCTAGTCTAGACAACATACAACACTATGGAGAAGTGCCACTAAAAACTCCCATTTAAAGAGCAGAACTCCTCCCCACTTTCCCGCAAGCCAGTAAGAAAAGTGCTCCCAATGAACTGTTTTCTGGCTCCAAGGTAGATAATCAGCAAGATCATCAGAAAAGAAAATAATTTTGAGAGATCAAGTTCTATTTTGTCTTCCAAGTTCCTGCATGCATGTCAAGCCTCGGCTTGGAGCATTCAAGTCTGACTGAAGGTCTATGGCTTAAAGAAATGAAAAGGGGGCAGCAGGGGGACAGCACAAAAGAGGTGGCTGGAGAAAAACTGCTTGAGAATTTTGAGCATAAGAAGATGCCAGTTCTAGCTAGCATTATACAAAATTAGGTGCATATGACTTCCTTTTTCATTAATCTGTGATTGTTGGGTCTGATACTCCATCTCTCCCACATCCCAATCCTCACGCCCTCAGATCTTCCCGCCAAACTTTTTTACAAATAACACAAAAAAATTTGTTAGCCCAGACACGGAGCAGAATAAAACAAAAACCACAAAACCCAATCAAAACCAGAAAAGATGCAGAAAGGAACAAAGCAAAGAACCACACAAAGACAGCAGTTTCATTATAATTGATGCTGAAACAAACTTTCCACTGACTTTACCAACACAAATTAGTGTTTCCTTTTAAGTTCTTTACTCACTGTAATCTAACAGATGAGAGACAGTGGGAGAGACTTTGGGAGACAGTGAGAGAGACTTTGGGAGACAGTGAGGGAGGGTTTCAGATGAACTAACTGAGAGAAGAACTAACTACACCAACATTTGTTGTCTTGAAAACATTCAGTAAAGATTTCTAACAACTTAAGAGTTAATGAGTTGTCTTTTGTTCTCCTTTGTCAAAAAACACACTCAGCTAGTTTATGAGACCAGAAAACTCCACGTGAAAAACAAGAAAAGAAATAACTAGAATTTTCTAGGATGCCCATGGGTTGTCTTCCAGATCCCRGTTTGAGAAAGACAAACCCATTTCCATTCCTTTAGATCTTCCTGTCCAGTAAGGATAACCCATTCAGGAATGCACTCCCCAAGAACTTTCTGGCATCACATTCAAGTGAACTATGTAATACTGCAAAGGGAAGATTTTTTTTTTCCCCCTCAAGATGTAGTTGCCATATAAATTATGATTCCCAAGGTTCTTGGCAGGGTAGGCCTCCTGTGGCTGACATTATATTGCCTCATCAGTTCCACAGAGGACCATATGAATCCCAGCCAGGCCCTGAAGAAAGGCTCAAAAGGACAAATTGTAATCACATGTGAACTGAAAAAAAATGAAAGGTAAAACAAAGCAAAGTATAACTATGAAGCATTAGGGACCTTCAGGAAGGCAGGCAAGCAGGAAGACATCGAGAGCAGAAGGATAAATGGGACTGTTCTGGGAATTACAAGGTAAATATCAAATTGTTCTCATGATCAATGACGTTTGTGAAAGAAAATTTCTTAATAAATTAGGAGAAAAGAGCTTTGATGTATGAAAATGCATGAAGCCTTTTAAAATACTGATTTTTTTTTCCACTACCTGAGAATTATCTAAAGGCAGAAGTATCTAAGAATACTTAGAAGTATCAAGAGAACTTGGAAGACTAATCCCTTCTGTATGTTAACAATAAAAGAAGTATTACAAATATACTCCATAAAAAATGATGATGAAATACGATACAATGGACCTACTGCCCCAAGTAGGGGCAGCTAACACAAAGATATCTTCATCCCATCAAGATTAGACAAATTATCTGAGAAAAAGTAAGTTTGCTTATCTGATCCTACAGCAGATCATTCCGAACAGAGAATCTAACCAGGAAAAAGGAGGTTCTCACAAAGCAGTTATCAAAACAGTCAAACAGACCCATTTCCCCAGGCCTGTGAAGTTACAGAAGTACTGCTGATCCACTGCAAGTCTTCAAAAACAAAAGTGACTCGAAGTACTAGTACTCAGATATGTGTACAGCACAGTTACAAAATGTTCATGTTCAGAACCATGTCACCATTTTATAATTGTTGCTACAGAATTAGCTCACTTTCAGGAAAAAAAGGCATAGATTTTGAATTTTACTAATGATGTTAATTTTTTCATATATAAGGGGAATTATGGTCCATCATGTGATATCGTGGCCAATGTTCTGTTTACTGAGAAAGCAATACCAAAACCAGTAGTAACAGAACCAGTTTCCCTACTTATGGCTTTTTCTGTAAGTACTCAGAACTTATTTGAAGCTCAGCAAAAAGCAGTGTATGTGCATGTGACCGAAGTCACATAAATGCTGCAGGATTCAGTGGCAAAAATATTGCTACTTTTGGTTTCTTGCATTAGATTTCTTGGCTGAACACGCTCTGCTGTTGAAACTGCAAGTGTTCACTGTTTGACTATCAAATTCAGATTTCACAGAAGAGATAAAATGTGTTTGGGTTTTTTTTCTGCTCCAAGCAATGACCATTTAAAGCAATGTTTTATTTCTAATTATCTTCAAAATTTGATTCAAATACTTCCGTGTTTTCACATACATAATAAAAACTGTATGGCTTTGCACTTAGAAATGTGTAGCCATTTCAGTAGTTATATTCAGTAACTCAAAATAAGTTAAAGTGAAAAAACAAATTACAAAGAGTATCACTCCTTCAGTGGTTGCTGCATTGTATCACAATTTCAGAAACATGGAAAAACTGCAACTTGGTGCTCACCACAGCTCCTAATTGTCAATAGCACACATTAGTCTTTCTGAACAGTAAACAATTAGGCAATCCTACGAATACTTTCTTTTTACAGTTCCAGTTATTTGTTACTTGTTATTCCTGCTGAAGGCAGAGACTAAACCTGTGCAATTTTCACAAAGAGAAGGTTATATAGTGTATTAGGTATTATCTAAACAACTTCTGAACACTGAAAAACTGCAAGTTTTACAATCCCAAAATAAACTGTGAGATTTAATTTTCTGAAGCATCAGTGGAAGAACAAGACCAGGTACAATAGTGATTAAAATTAAAGGCTTCAAATGGAAGGGCAGAATCTAAACTAAGCTAAACTGGTTTTGATGGGAAGAAAGGGAATGTGGGTAGAGAAGAAAATCTAAAGCAATTGATTGATTTTGGTAATTCAGTGCATGAAATGGGACAGAGGAATCTGTTAGAACAACACAGTGTGGAATCATCTAATTCTGGCAGCCGGTGTAGAATTATTTTCTTAAGGGAATCCTTTCTTACAGCGGAAGCCTATCTTCAGCCAGCAATAGAAAAATGAGAGAAATATCTTGATTCCAAAACTATGTACAGACTAACTCTTCTTGCTTTAAAGTCTCTGGAAACACATGACGTCTGCTGTCAACAAAAGAGAAATATTCAACAGTGATATTTTGACAGGTCAAAAGCAGAACATTAGAAGTGTCCCAGAAGAACTAGGATACCCTGGCTGCTGAAACAAAATAGACAAACAAAACCCCAAACAAAACACACCCTTCCTCCACAAAACCCAAACAAAAAACCCCACCGAAAAAAAAAAAAAAGGAACAAAAAACTAACCAAAATGCAATCAACCAGACCCCCCAAAGTATCACACCAGAATCAAACAAACAAATTTTGAACCAAAGCTGAGAACTACATTCCATACCTGGTATTAATGTTTTACTATCATTTGGAGAAGACTATCAGCAGATAAATGGCAGGATTGTATGTTGCTATACAATCAATAACCGCACGTTTGCAATCTCTACTTTTCTCCTGTATGATTCCTTCCCTTCTATTCTTTTACATATTTTCCACTGCTCCAAGTATTTCCTTCAAAAATCTTGCAAGGTGCTACCCTAAGAGTTTGTCTTAAATCCCATAGTACCCATAAACACTCCAGCTTCTCTAAGTGTGTCCTGGGGACAGGACATGGCGGACAACTTCTAGTGACAAAGTTACACTACTGTACAGTACAAGCCCAAAAACTCCTGGGAGATTTCTAATTACACCCTTAATTCTCTTTTTCTGTTATCGAGCAGCATTTCAAAACAGAGCAATACACACTGCACTTACTATCGTAACGCTCTGAACTGGGAGAGTGAGTTCAGTGCATATAGCTACTGAATTGTGCATGAGTTGACGAATATTGAACTTTTCTCCCAAATGTTATGCTTTTATTAACATGAACTCATGGAGGTTTTTTCCTCTTATTTCCTCAACATTTAGTAGTAAGTTCCTAACCACTACTACAAATAATGGATGTCCTAGCATATGAAGATTTTGGTATGAAATTTTCCTGTGTGGCCAACACTGCTTTTTACATCAACTAAAATCTGGTTCTAACCTTATTTTATTACTTACTTTCTTCTACAGCACATGGTGCTGCACACTTTGTCTAAGCTTTTAACCGGTATCATCCAGGATGTTAGATTTTTTTATTTAACAGCGAAACAAGTTAAGATAAAGTTATTTTAGTACAGATAATTTAGGATCAGCATGCTTTATCCAATCTGTTCCAAAACCACTTTAATCAAAAACAATTAAAGCAGCACTGAAAAAAAAATTCCCGTGAAAATATTTATCAGAAGATCAGATTTATAATCACTGTCRTAGACCTTAAAACCAGTTTTTCAAATAGCTTGGAACTTTTTCTGATAGAACTGCAGTATAATACTCTCTTTTAAAAATGCACATGAATGTCTGTACTAATAAAGCCAAACATTACAAAACTAAGAGCACTATTAACCAGTTAGCAAAATGAACAGTTCTCCAGATCCTCTGAGACAAACCTTATCCTATCAGGTGATTACATGACAAGCCATCTCATTACAAACACAGCTATGTCACTATAGCCTAATGACTGCTGGTCACCCATATGGAACATTTTCAGACCTCTGCCCACCTGTTTGCCATGACTCATGCTGCTGTCAAGCTAAGAGGTAAAAAACAAAACTGCAGCAGTGAAGCCCTTCAGTGTTGTGTCACACCTGATGCTCACACAGCTCACTGCCTTCTCCTCTTTAGGGCCTCTCATGTCAGCATCACAAATATCAGAGCCCAGATCCAAAACACTGCTTCTGATTGGTTCCCCACTTCTCACTGAAATGAGAAGAACCTGGTGTCTAAGGGTTTAGTTGAATCTAAAACAACAGCACATGCAGACCTTATAGAAAGGCAGATGGAGTGCATGAACTAAAGAGGTAACTGATAAAGCATCTGCCTACTGCGTTTATGGTGAGGGGAAGATATCAAGAAGCAAAGCAGTTTCACTAACACTAGCAACACCTTAGGCAAGTGCACTGACTTGTTCAGTTCTAAAAGTAATTCAATCAGAGAAACAATGAAATGGCTCCCTGTCCCCAAACCCTGAATGACACTGTATCTCACAATTTATGTAACTGCTCATCTAGCAAGGTAGCATCCTGCCTGCTTTGTAACAACTATCAACCACTTTCCTAACTCCCTTGATATCCTTGGTTTGTTTCAGTTTTCAAACCTATTTCATTAATAACTTAAACTCTAAGTAAAGTATTACTACTTTGCTGGCTTTTTCCTTTTATATTTACAGAGATAACAAGCATGACTCACATGCATATTAAAACAGGGCTGTCTCCCTGAGTTACTGGCCAGAAAGCTAAATTGCTTGTGCTGTTGTTCATTACTTCAACACCAACAGAAGGTATTAACAAGTTTACTATCAGCCTCATCATTATTTTTTGAGCATTAGCAACACAATTAAAATACTACGCTCATTTTATTCTGCTCCAAATGCCTAAGGGAAGTCATAAAATGCAGAAGTGTAGTTCTAGACTTGTGTTCCTAAGGAGGAGAAAAACCTAAAATGCAGCCTGAGACAGTTATCAACGGACACATACACACACAAAGGCTCTCATAAATAAAGGCTACTCTTCTTTCTACCTTGAGCTGGAGTTTCAATGCCCTCACCTTGTAACCAGTCTAATGCAAAAGCAACATCCAGAAATTCCAGCCTAGGACGCTTAAGATATATAACAAATAACTAAGAGAATACTACCTTCCCTTCCCCAGCGGGGGGACATTCAGTGCATGTTACCAAGACTTTCAAGCAAAAAGTATCGCAAATCGTAAATTTGTGTCTGTTTTGCTGGAGTGGTTTTTTTCTGGTTTTGTTGCTGTTTTGTTGTTGTTGTTTTGGTTTTTTAAATAATCATTATTTTGTTCAATTCTGATACATTGTGTTTAGTTTCCTTGGTAAGTGGAATAGGAGTGAAAAGTCTCCAAAGGAAAGAGTCGAATGAACTGACAGAGGAATGATTATGACACAGTATTTACCTAAACTACCAAAAAATGTGTGACTTTGCCAGGTAACCAGCAAATTCCTTCCATTTACTTCAGCTACTGCCTCAGAAACAACAACAGAAGAAAACCTCAAATACAACAACATACTGAAATGAAAAAAAATTATTCATCATTATAGGATTTATTTCAATCAAGGTCTTCAATAAATATTCACTTCACAGTTTGGAGAGGGAAACGTAATGAATGAAGGAAGCAGATTAAAAAGAACACATTTAACTAGACACTGAATCACCACTAACACAACTAACTGCATTAATTAGCATCATCTATTTACCTAGTTTGCTTGCCATCAAGCATCCAAACCTAAACCCAAGGAGTTAAATGTCGCTCCTGAACAATGTATTTCTGGAGAAGGATTGCCATAAAGGCTTGCTGTCTATACAGACTGAAAACACCTGCAGCCCATTTGTAAGCTTATTTTCTTAGCCCCTTAATTAAATAGGAAACAGTATTTCAGAAGTTAGATCTTCAGAGGAGTCTAAAATTAATTAGGTCAGGCAGTACGATTTGAGGTGTACCTTTTTTCACCATCCCCACAGACACCTGAGCTAAGCAGAAAGAGTGACTAATGTAGCACAAGGACCATGCCATAGATTGATATGATTAAGGTAAATAGTATTAAATATATAAAGTAAAAAAAAAAAAAAAAAAAATTAAAAAAAAATCACAGAATAATCCACCAAGAAAAACAATAGTAACTGAATTTCAGTTACTTACTACTGCAATCTTTCTCTGGATGTTTTCCCCATACTTTTCATTTCAGTAAGGTATTCACTAATATTAACATTCAAGGTTTGTCAAGGTCTTAAAGAAAAGCTTCAAAAAAAGGAAAACTGTATCTTAAAAAAACTGTGTTCACGATGCTCACCAACTGACTTATTAAAACACAGTCTAAAGCTTAATTTAAACTGGGTCCTAAGTAATAAATACAAAGCATAGAAATAAATCTGCAATTTTCTTGAACAGAGATTTTATTACTGGCAGCACTCTGCAAATCATATATTGTAACCTAGCCTTCACAGCAAACACAAAAAAGATGCACTAGTCCCCTTAGAAGGATCTGGTAAGTCCTACACTTCGGGAGAGGAAGTTAGTCAGCTAGAGACATCCCTTCTGATGTTTCAAATATACTGAGCCGAATTATGGAACCTTTGTTCATGCTTATGAAGCCTTTCATGAATAAACTGGTATTAGTCTGAGCAAGCACTTAGCAACATGATGAAGAGGACAACCACTGGACTCATCACAATTAATGGCAAGTTATAAGTATCCTTGGATAAGATAAAGAAAAATATATACGGGTCAGATCTAATGCAATTTTTACTAAAATGTGTAAAGATGTCTTTGAATACTTATTTAATGTATTTTTCACCAAAAAGTTTTTGCATGAAGACTTCCACTAGACTTGTGAAATGTGCTTGGAAGGATACTTGATGTCAAGACAGAATGCCTTGTAGAATGAATAAATGGAAATAACACTTTTTTTGGTTATAATTTCAACAACATCTTTTATCTTCATCTTTGCTGAGGAACACTTGTAGAAAAGATTTTTTCCCATCTCTTTGTAATCTGAAATGCAGGTACTGTGGTTCCTGAATATAAGCCTAAATACTGCTTAGTTGCCAATAACTCCTCCTACTGATAATCTGTGTAAAATCAGACGCAAATAAGTTTCCATGAGAAAAAGAGCTATGGGGTAAACTATCCATTCCTGCTAATTGCATGTGAAACACATGACACTGGCTCAGGCTTCTGGTCTGCAGTGCTAGTGGGGTGCTAGTTAAATAAATAACAAGAAAGTAACCGTAGATCAAAGATGTAAAACTTGGGTGTTTTTTGAGCAAGTTTCTTTTGTACTGGAAGGGGCTTCGTTTGCTTGCCTTGTGCACCCTACTGTCAGTACACGCAATTTACCTGCCCTATGGATGACAGATGATGACTGTCCAAGTGCACAATCTGTATGGCAGTCACATGCCCCACTAACTGTGAACTCACACTGACAAGACAAGAGCGGGAGGAGGAAAACTGCTTAGCTGAGTCAGACTCTGGAGTCTGAGGCTGGCAGTCCAATTAAGAAGTATCTTTCAGAAATTTCAATTCTGCTTTCAGTGTTCATCCACTAGGCAGAAATTGCTTCTGTTAACAGCATTTGACTAGAAGACCTGGAATAGGAGGAAAATAAGGCTTTGCCTTCCTAATTGTTATGTCTGACTTCTACACAGTTGTAAATAACTATCGTTCTGTTTTCATATAATTAAAACAGTGATAGTGGAAAGGTCAAAAAGCAAATGCGTAGATTAAAAAGATCAGAAGTGGTAATGCAAGGAAAAAAACAGGGTGGTGACAGAAAGCATTAGCATTTATTTACTACAAATTGGCTATGCACAATTTTGCAATTTCCAAAATTGGGATTCATTTGTTACAGCTTCTCACAGCAGAAGACAGATTTACTAACCCTATAAAAGGTAAGAAAAAGGGAGTTAGTGAAAGCAGAATTAGAAGCTTAGATATCAAAAGCCCTTCCTAGTGTTTAGAAACTGCTAGTACAACCATTAAGAATGCTCTAAAATGGTGCCAGACATATTTTAACAAGGAGTAGATTTTGGTTTTAACTGTTTAAAAAAACTGATGCCAGAAGAGGCAGCATTAGTTTTATCCTATTAAAAAAAAATTTATTGGAGCTCCTCTTAAACTGTGTTTGTTGAAGCTAGATTCTCTTTTTCCTGCTTATTATGTAGCCAATATTAAAATAAAAGAATTTTTGAATGTAATTTCTTTATAAATTGCCTTACTTACATGTTAAATGGTAGTTAAATCACTGCTGTTTCATATCCACAATACAGAATTTCAGTTCTTGAACATAACTTTTCCACCATTAAACAAAATGAGCACTCAAAAGCAGAACAAAACCCCTGACAATGTGTGAAATTCACATTCAGAAACCAATGAAGGGAGAAAAACTACTTGACAGGCAACAGTTCACACTTTTAATCTCAAAATAAAAATGAACATGTACCTTTTGTTTACCAGCAAAAATACTTTCCATCTTGATTTTGCTGGTAAGTGAATAGTATCAACCTCTATAAGTTAAAATGCAAATAAATCTTCAACAAACAAATCAGGTCAGCAAGAATTGAAACGTGATAGCGAAACGTCAGTGGCTTACTTCAGCTTCAGGCAGATAGATCACTTAATTTAGCTCGGGGAAGTAGTCTGTTTCTTGTTTTAATCAGTGGAAGGTATATTCAATTAACTGCACGATCCTATAAACCAGTATAAACATGTATTAAAAACTAGCTCCAAAGGATGTGGTATGGACTTAGTGACATTTTCTAGAATGTTCTATTGTTGCATGTGAAGTCTGAGGTCAAACCAGAAAATCAGCAAAGTGATACTTAATTAAGGTGGAGGGGAGGAGATTGGAAAGAAAGAGTTAAGCATAAGATAGTGATAAATCATCTTTATACCATCCTGACAGTTGATGCTTTTAGCTTCATGCACTACTCCAAGTTAACCTAGAACATCCTCCATGCTGACCTAACTTTCAGCAGCAGCTAGTGGGTCTTGCAGACACTGCTCTGCTTTCTCTACTTTATCAAAGCCCACGGTGGTCAAATCACATCTCTGTACATAAATACTGCAGGGGAATGGATAAGTGTGGGCATCCTGAAGTTGGTAATAAGTAACATGTACCCAAAACCACTGCATTTTCTGAACCAGTTCTTAAGACTGTAGTGCATGTACTTCCGTATGCATAAGCAGTTGCCCAAGGCACTGAGCCATGAACATGATTCCAGCATTCTGTTCTGGAGTCATACAGGTTTTGAAGCAACATCCAACTAGCAATGACTAATACTTTAGTAAAATGATGTCGTAAAGGGAGGAAAGTTTTGTTTCATTCGGAGATCAGAAAGGGGAAGAAAAAACAGGCAGTTGCCATACTCAAACCAGTTTGCTTGAAGTTTTCTATCTTTGAATTAACTAATATTAATGTTAATTTAAATGCTGTGGGATACCATCCAAGATGCATATTTAGGCTCCTAGCTATGCTGCTTGTGGCAAAACTGACATTTTCAGGGCCATATACACCAGTGAAAGTGACAGGGACCAAAGAAAGGATCCTTACAGCAGCTCACCAGGTGTGTGAGAGAACTTAGCTCAAAGACACTAGTGTAGTCCATAGTAATCTAAGGCAGACATGCTGAGCATGCTACTGCCGCTCTCCATTTATGAATCTGTGCTGCAAACTGGATGTGGGTTCATCCTGGGATTGCTTGTCCTGCTTGCAGGACAAGACTGCTATAGCGAGTAGGGCAAAGGGCAGAGAGTCAGGGGCACTGGACAGAATCACAGTTAATGATACCGGAAAGGAGGGAGGAAGAGCTCTGCCTTGAAGAGTCTCCCCACAACAGCTCTGAACACTTGTCCAGAACTGGTCTTCATTTTAAGGTCTGGTAATTAGTGTTTCACACATAACCACTGGTCTACTGAGTACAGGTCTCCACATAGCAAGATGTTGTAAGACAAAAGACAGTAGAAACTAACACTCATAATAGCAAGATTCCCACAGAACAGAAGAATTATTTTAAGGGACATGAGCCTTTCCCTTATTCTATAATTGGTTGTGCTGAGGAAAAGAGTTTCTAGGAGGTGCAGAGGAGAATACTTAGCTCACTTAATTGATTTGATTTATAAATGGCAACCGTGATGGCACTGGTAACACACCGTAACAGTGGAGATTTATCATTGCTTCTTTCATTAAACTCATCTACCGATGTAGTAATTAGGAGAATTACTACTAATTATGCCAAAGCATAATTAGGAGATGGACGTGAATATGCATCTGAATTTTGCATGCAGTAGAGTTCTGCTGAAGTGTATTTTTACTCAGCATTTCAAAATATCTATGAACTCCAATTTCTAAGACAAAATTACTTCCTAGTGAAAGCATGCATTACATTTCTGCTCATTGTAAGGATGAGATAGTTACTCTCTCTTCTTTTCTTGTACTGTACAGAAGGGATGTTATTTTGTGCAATGCTGCCAACTGCAGACGCAAAACTATGGCATTGTTTTCTGTTTGATTTCTCAGCCATTTGAAAACACTTATTTTTAACAAGAACTGTAGTAAAATTACCTGGAAGTCTGCAGCTGTTATAAATCCGTATCTGCAAACCAGGTGCTGGAAAATCCAACTGTATCAGGAAGCCTGTGTTTCACAGTTATCTCAACCACTTTTCCAACTGCATGAAGCTGTGTTAAATACCGACTCACATGATTATTTCCACCACCCTTGCTGCTAGAGAAAATTAAGACTATCCTGAGAAACTCACTGAATTCTAAGAATTCTGAAAGCTCAAAAGGAGTATGGGAACCAGGCACAAAGCACAGCAGTGTAAGAGTTCTCATTCAGTACCCTCCCTCATACTCTTGTGCTGAATACAATTGCACAAAATCTGAAACTACCCAAAGTGAAAGGAAAAAAATCCCACAAATCTTAGCACAAGGAAATAGATCTAATTGCCAAATATAAAATTAAAAAAACAGTTGTCTAAGGAAATACCTTACTTGATACCTGTTGAGAAATAACTGTATCATGTTCAAAGATTAATGACTTAATGAGACCATCTGAACACTGGAAAAGCATTACTAAACAAACTTCAGGGACTAACCCTTTCTTTACAAAGTAGCATCCTGACAACTCAGCTTACATACCAACTATGCTCCTCCCTTTGCCCATGTCTCTACCAACCCCTCTCCCCAGGGTTTATTTATTTAAATTTCCTCTCATTGTAGTAACTTCATATGAGAAATCTAATTTTCATCCCTTTCCAAAGAGGAAAGAATTCACAAAATCTAATTCTTGTGTAGTTTAGACCAGTAATGAAGGACACAATGAAAAATTGCATTAAAATCTAGCAAAGCCAGAATTTCATTGCATTTTATGTTGGCAAGGATTCTGTCTGTTTCAGTACATACAGACATTTACAACACCTGCCTTGCATGTGTTCATAAAAGGTTGCTTTCTACTGCATAACCTAGCCAGTAGATGATAAATCAAAAAAGACCTGCTGGATCACAGAAATTCATCCCAGTGTGCCTTAAGAAAGTAACTCTTAATAGTACTGACTTCAAAGAAGAAAAACTAAAAGCATTACTGTTGCAGGTTCCTTATTTGTCAGATAGGCAAAAGACTACACACATTGCTGATTCATAAGGTATCATCAGACAGCAGAGCAAAGGAAGCTGTACAGGAAGACCACAAAAGCTGACGAGTGTCCAAAAAGGGACAGATAGGCAGAAACATACCAGTAAGAACATACACACCCCACTGGAATCAGGAAACGACAAAGCTAGTGAGTGAGCAAGCTACAGCTCCTACCAATCATTAATCCTCAAAAAACTACTCCTTGAAAAGGTACACTTCTTTTCTGAACAAAATGAGATAAGGAAAATTTGAGTAGTTTTTTACAGCAGAGAGTTGCTACCTAAAACATTTTCCAATGCAGTGAATGAGTACACCACTATAGCAATGGCAGCCAGTGCAAGTCATTGTTTATCACACAAGGAGGACATGAGCTACAAGGCTCTACTGTCATGCTCCTCTCTGATTAGGATGGTTTTGTATATAAAAGCTGCCCCAGAAAAACAATTTTTTTTTTTTTAAACAGGGCCTTTCACTATGAGTCTAATAATAATGTCACACAATTTCTTTTCCCTATCAGAAGTACTAGAATATCCCACAGGTAAAATTAAAAACGTCCAAGACTCAGCTTGGAAAAATGCTGACAGGTGTTTAGACATTCTTCACAGAATGGGATCTTCAAGCAGTAAATGAATTATACACAACACAGTACCATTACAAAATTTTTGAAAGAGCTTCTAAAAATTCACAAGCCTGCAAAAATAAACACATCCCTTCAAAACCACAAAAGGGTCCTTAGAACCTTCCTGATCGTACTTTAAATACCACCTGCAAGGTCTATGTTCTCTCTTTCAGGAATGCTTCATTCATGTCAGTGTGCAGGCTCCTCTGCAACCTCTGAAAAGATGTGTCCATTCCTGCATTCATCAATATTTTCATACATGGTTTTAAACACCTTCTCTTATGAGCAAGTTAGAACCAGATACAAGCAACTTCAACTTTCTTTAATAAAATAAAAATAATTTCATACTGCGTATTTAACAGAAGATACATATACTAGACATATTTTC
This sequence comes from Mixornis gularis, assembly GCA_003546035.1. NCBI lineage: Eukaryota > Metazoa > Chordata > Aves > Passeriformes > Timaliidae > Mixornis > Mixornis gularis. The sequence goes on from QVAJ01000130.1 coordinate 2,082,275, forward strand.
ATGTCTTTTAGTGATGTCTCAGTTCAATACCAACAGCTCCTCCATGGCTCATTATCAAAGTGCCACTTAACTTGTTTTACTGCAGAAGAGTTTTTAAAAGCTCCTTACGAAGTGGCAAGTAGTTGGAAAAACTCCATCTTTTTCAAAACCAAGATTAAGTATTGAGGTTGATTTCTTCCCCAAATTCCTACTGCAGAGCTAAATTAAAATATCTATAAACTATTTTTGAAAAATGCCACCACATTTCATTTTTTCATGTGCCCTTCTTTTATTTGTAGACTACTGGCTACAGCAGAATTTACAATACCTGATATATTTTTACACTGGTTTGAATGGCTTCATTTTCAATCCTTCATCATTACTCTTACAACTTTTGAAAGGTCAAGGCAGTATTTGAGAGTTAAAGACTGACAGAGAAAGTAAAAGAAAGAAAAAGAGGAAAGAATAACTAAAGAAAATCCATTTAGTTCTAGGGTTATATTTCAGCTTTAAAAATAAATCCTTTTTCAATCCAGACTTTGAATAAAAGCAACTTAAAAAAATGCACAGGGTCAAACGAATAATAAAAACATATATTAAAAGTGTTTTAAAAATATTGTGTCCCAGGAATCAGTTTTACTCAATTGCATGGTTTATGACTGAGAGTAAAACCTATTAGAACACTGTATCTAAAAATTGGATTAGAAGATTAACAACTAAACATTAAGCCAAATTTTAACTCTGGCTAGTAGGTCTTGCTAAGAAAAATGGTAAGTCATCATCAGAAACAACCTTAACTACTACTCTAATTGTAACAGCTTTTCCACAGTATCATTTATCTCAGCAACTCATATGTATGACATGACTAATGAAGAGCCACATGAGAGTTAGAAAAATGTTAGGAAGCAGCTCTTCATAGTTACCATTCCTATAACCCAATATTCAGCTTTTTTTCTCATGTTTGAAACTGTTCACAGAAGGGACTTGCTCATAATAAATTATTTTCTGACCAACCCAGTAACTTAGGTCCACCATATMAATCTAAACACTAAATAATCTACAGACAAGATCTTTACACTTTCTTGACAAAGATGAAGCACACAACCATAGCCTTGTGATTGTCTGTTTGTTATGTAACTGTTCGGAAAAAACTAAAATGTAATGTGACTAATGTCATGCTTCAATTTTCTTCTGCCAACCTACTCTTCCAGAAGCAAAACCCCAGATATTCTTGCCTCATTATTCACCTTTATGCAATCACCCAAAGTGAATACAAAGTCTAAGAGTGGAGCTACAGGCCCATATCCTGAAAACAGGCAGGCATGTGATTGGATTGATGAAGTATGAATATGTAATCACCTCTTCATGTGTAGACTTTAAGCTTAATTTAACCAGGGGGAAAAAAGAGCAAAATAATCTTTCAGAAAAAGTAGAGGTCAATGGAATGAGGTGAATACCTCTACTGGGCGATACATCTAACAAAACAAAACAAATTATACTTCAGAAACAAAACAAGAGGGTTGGTGGGGAGGAGGAAGGGAAGGTGGGCTGTGTTTTGGTTTTTTTGTGGATGTTTTAACTACTGTTTTGTCAAGCCAAGGCTGATTTTTATTGTAAGAAAAAATTGCATCTCAGACGTTGCAATTTTTATTATACAGGGAGAGCACATGGAACATGGGACTGACAAAATCTGGAGAAAAATACTGTCCATTTAATCTGAAGAACTATTAATTGATTGCAATAAACCTTATTTAAAGCATCTTGTGTGCTGCCAGGAATTACAATGAAGAAACAAGTAACTTTTAGTCATTCTACATAGTAAAACCAGAACACTACAGGATCTGAATTCCCAAAAAAAGGTTTGCTGCAAGAAGGAAATATTCTCATAAATTTTCAGAGGAAAATATGACAAAAAATACTTCAATCTCAAATTAATTTAGAAATAAGTATTAGAGAAGCTGAGCCTATCTCCTGTAGAAATGAATTAAGTAATTAGGAAACTATTACTTTCAAATATTTCTTCCTTGAAAATACTTGTATATGATTATGTTTATCCATTATTTTTATAAAACTGTATTGTATAAATACCTGTATTTATATAATGGCTGTTAATCATGAAGAAAGTCATAAGCATTTCAAGAGTACACAATGTCAGTACCTTAAAACATATGCCAAACTCCCATTACACATAAAAGTTGCCCTGACCGGATTTTACATCTTCATTGCGAGAGAACACACTCATGTGAACATTTCCTTTCAGACACACAATATGCTCTGCAAGCAAAATAATTAAATGACAAACATATTTAAATAAAATAGAAAGGAAGGAATAAAAATAAAAATGCGACAAGCATGTTTTCTTGCATTTATGGCCCGTTACCCAGTGTCTGAGCATTACTACCACCCATCAGTTCTCCACTCTAGTAGGAACTGTAAAACAACAGAACTGTAAAGATAAAATATGGTCATCAGGCTGCACGCAAGTGTTTTTGTATGTGACTTACTACATCTTCTTAGTGAAAGGCAGTTAATCACTTACAATGTATTTTAAAAAAAACAAAGAGCTTCATGTAAAATCAAATATTAAAAAAGGAAGGAACAAATCTTTTTGCTCTGCAAAAAGAGTAGCAAAAATTCTGTTTTCAAATTTATGTTGAACTGCAAGCTGACAATTTCTTCATTTCATATCAGTAAAATTAACTGCTATTTTCCTGGAGAAAGGAAGAGTGCTCATTTACCTACATGTTTATTTTAAATAAAGTATTCAAAACTCTTCATGGGAGCATTCAACCCTGCTTCTCCAGCTYACTTCTCATATACTATCATCATCCCCATACATCTGGAAAAACAGCCAGAACTTGGGCTTCTGCTGGGATGAAGTATGAAACACTTAAGCAGAACCTAACAAGACAAAACAAGTAATTTAGTAATCCATTAGAGCAATACAGGTAAATGCAAGATACCTCTGCTCTAAACAGAGAGCAAGCAAATGAGTGACTGGGAAAACAGATGTAAACTACTACATATATGGGCAGCTTTTTGTTTAATTTTATTCAAATACAAAAAAGGAAAAAAGAAAGTAGGACAAAATGGTAGGCCACATATAAGTACATAGAGATGCACTGAGGTCAAATATACGTAAGACTGAGGAGGTGCCAGGACTGACAAGAGACTGATAAAAAGATGAGAAAGACAGCTGAGGAGAGGCTGCTATCTATTTAAGATTGTCGAGGACCTCACAAAGAACTCCTTACGAAGCACTCAGGAAGAAACTGCTCCTGGCTTTTTGGAATCCCTAAAGCTCACAGATGAGTGTCCCCATGTGAGGAAACACAGATATCACGGAGATGGGCTTTCCCTCATATTACAGCTTCCAGGGGAAAAAAAAAGCAAGCTATTTTCAGTTCCTCTGTCTGAATACATGTATTTAAAGAACCATGGTATTTTAAATCTTCTATACACTCTTGCATGTTATCTGACTGCAGCTATCTATTTCTCATTAAAATAATGCCTATGGAGCTTCCTGGTATGAGAAGCACTGAACTCTTCTGCAAGACTTGCTATTTATTGGGTAATTTTACTTTGGTTTTGAGTGCCTGGAGAAACACCTCAGAGAACTTTACTACTCTCTACGCACTACAAGATTGTTAAATACTAACCAAGAATGATTCAGGTTTCTCCATCTGCTTGAAGAGCCATTTTATTATCCCCATTCCAATGCAATAAGCATTTTATGTCCTTGTCCCAAGAACATAATTCTTTCTTTTTTGTGAAATAACACCCCCTGCTCTCAAACCAAAAGACTTACTCACACAGTTTCCACACTACTGCTCTACAGCCAGTCCTTCACACTGGTTCAGGTGAGGTGTCTGCAGTAGGCCCCTTCCTCCCAACTATGTTTGTTCAACATTGTATTTCACCAAGAGATCTAAACCACTTTAACATCCCCAACTGTTTACCCAAGACAAAAACTTCTGCAATCTGATTCCATTCCTGCTCCTATTGTCTCACTTCTGCCTGTAATTTTATTAGCTTTCTCCAGTGGATCTGTCTGASATAGAAAAGACCAAGCTAACAAAGTAATTATGGACTTGAAGCTAATGCCAGTAAGATTTTGAACTTTGAAAGCATTTCCGATATCTGCCCGTTTTGACTGCAAAACATTTCCCAAAGGAAACAGGCACAAATACAGACAAAAATTAATCAGAAAACACTCTTAGAAACTTAAGAGCAATTGTCTACCACAAAACTTGCTTTTTTATTTCCAGCTTCTCGAAAAACTTTCCTGCAGCCTGTTCTTAAACGCTACAGTTACTCACATTAGTTTTACTGTTATGAATATTTAAGAAGTCTCACAGGAAATCATATGAATGGGATTCAAGTAAGGTTTCCTGCCTGTTAATTACCATGGAGTGACACCTTCCTGATACTGTCTGCTGGAACAGAGTGGCAACTTCTAAAAGTTACATTAAAATGAAATAGTATAGGACAACAGTGGTATTTGGTGTTTGGTACAGCAGTAGATTCATTTGTCTAAAAAGACAAACCACAAAAAGTACAGGACTGTATTTTGTCTTTTAAAAAACATGCATTTAAAAACCTGTGGTTGCGTGAGTTAGTTTGTACAAACAAAACTTTGGAAAAGACAGGCAATTTTCAGAATTACTTCTGAACACTTCTATAAAAACTAACACTTTCCCTTCTTTAATAAAATACTTATTAACCTAAAATTCAAAAGCCATACAACAACTTCACAACTTCTAGTTAAAAAAGAAATAATGGAAACACAGTAAAATTTACTCAAAAGGAAACTAAAAAAGTCTGTAAGCCACCATTTCCTCTGACAGGCAAATTCCTAAGAGAAGAGATCACACACCCCCATTATCTTAAACCTCAGAAAAGCTCACATTCTGAAGTTTAAACACGCAAAAGTAAATGTCTTTCATGATATAATGCTCTATGTATGATCAGTTCTGAGATATTAGCTTCTAAAGACAGTTACATTTGTCAATTGGCTTTCACTACTCTGATAATGAATCTTTCAAAACACTCTAGGTTATTATAATATAGGACAATGCATTTCACTCTCTGCCTCTTTAGTTACATCAGTAACTATGAAGCAAAACACAATCTCACAAGAACTGACTTGCAGAATTTGGAGCATGCCTCCTGCTAGGTTGATTATACTAAAATAATCCAATGTAACTGTTGCGATGTTGTACACCACACAAAGAACACAGCTGCCTGCTTAACTGACTGCTAGGTATAAGGGCACTTCAAATTCCAGCAGCATTCAGAGATTCAAAATATTCCAATTTTAATAAATCACAACTAAAGGTATGAACATTGGTACAGTAACAGAAAACCATTTATACTGTAGCCTGAAAGTCTATTGCAGAACATGAAGACTTTGACCCAAAAAAAGGGTAATTTTTTAGACTTAACCACGTCAGTACCAGCTTGACCTGCAATTTTCTAAACTACAGTGTACAACAGCTACTGTGCTAAAAATATGCTGTTACTCAAACTTTGAGATACTCTCTCCAGAGATAGGACTTCCTGACAGGAGATTCAAATTAATAGGAAGTGCCCTTCCTGTGTTTTCTAGACTGCTAGACTAACGAGTTTGTTTTCAACAGCCTGTAAAAAAACGAAGGAGTAGATTTATCTATTGACTGGTGTTCAGTGCTTTGAAGTGACCTTGTATACAAAGCCAAAGTGTAGTAGACCACAATCATGTCTATTTAGGCACAGTGCTGTAGCACATTTAGCTTTTCCTGTGTTCTTGACGGAATTTGTACAAGAATTGCCTTGAGAGCCTAGTAATTGGTGACTTCTATTTTACTCTGCAAGTAGCCCTATTGGAAATTGATGGGAATGACTGTGAAGTAGCTGAGCAGAGATTCCTAATTTCAGCAAAGTAATTTTTATGTAAAGTGAACAGTTCTGGTGATGTATATACAGCTATGGCAAACCTACCTGACTCACTCAGCCATATAAAAACACTACAAAAAGTCAGCACATCTAAAACTTAACTACAGAACACATACTCTGTATAATATAAGGAAAAAACTCCCCATGATCTATCATTAGGATTTCCAGATATTAAGGCCAAGTGACAGTCAACACCAATTTTTAAGAAAAAATGTGCTTTAGGATCAGGTAACTTTTCAGGCCAGTATGTTTTACGCTTTGCACACACCAATAACATGGAACCAAAAGGCTGAAATGCAAATGAAAATAAAGTTGTGAAACTAATTAGACATTTGATTGTGATGTATAGAAAATGAGGCGGAAACAGACAACTCCAGCACGCAGCTAGACTAGGAAATTTAGCAGTCAAGAGTCCTACCAATTGCAAATTTTTCAATCTTTTTCATGTGCATGAAAAACACCACCCACCACTAAAGAAGGTCAACATCGATTCTGACAGATGGGATCCTCCTGACATCCTACTGCATGAAGTCACACTCCTGCAAGACTCTTATTATTGCAACATTACATCACCAACAAAGTGGTCATCTGCAATGACTTCAGCAAACACAAATGAAAAAACAAGTCATTGTTAACCTGGTAAGAAGCTTTATCTTTCCTACTTCTAAGTTAGCTGTCTTAAAACACATACAGCAGTTTAATTCTAATAATTAAACTTCAGATGTTTAGACATAAAAGATTCTAATATTAAACCAAGTTTATCTTATTTTCTTTGTCCCAGTTAATGGATGCCTTTTTTAAATTGTAAATGTTGCTGCTCTTCGATATTTTCTCTTAAAGGAAAAAAAAACAGAGTAAAAACTTTTGAGTAATTTATCAAATAAAGTATTACTTTCATCCAGGACTATTAGTTAATCATTAACTACTCTCTCACAAAATGGAAAGAAAGGTGAGCCATCCAGTTTGTCATGTTTCTTAAATTCTCCTTTCGACAAAGTTGCTGATAGATGCTGGATCAAGAGTAAAAATACAAACAAGGTCTCAAGAAATTGTTATCAAAGAGTGCCTGCTTGAGCAGGGAGGTTGGACCAGATGATCCAGTATGGTCCCTTCCAATTTGACCCACTCTGTGACACTGTGATATTCAGAGATATAGACATGCAATTCTGTGGCTTACCATGTATTTTAAGTAACAAGTAAGCACTTCACTCCTAGTCGCAGAAGGAGACAAACTATTGTGGTTACCACAGTATCAAAATCTGAATATTAAAAAAAATGTAAAAAAGTCAAGGTAGTCAGAGATGAACCTCAGAAACATTTTAATGCATTTTTCTCCTCCTAAACTGCAGTAACAGCATCAATCTCAGAAGACTCTGACTGTTTTAAGGTCTTGCGTAGAAAATTTTAATTTAACAATCTATTACACACAAACAGATATCCTATTTCTAATAATYTGGATTTTTTTCCACTTGTAATGTAGTAGCAATCCTTACACAGTAAAGTTTTGCTACACATCACAAGAATGGTTTAACTGTGCTCTACCCAGAGCACAGCCTCATAGGAAAGGACAAGAGCTACTGAAGCCAAATGGCAGCATGCCATTAAACCTCTGTTCTGTGACAATCCCCCTCAGACATCTTATGAGAGGTCTCTTGCTTAAAGCAGATTTGTGTTATAAAAGTAGAAAGAAAGGCAGAGAATTAAACGCAAGACAGGAAACGCCCTTTTCTTCTGAGCTTTTAGTATCAGTTCTGTGATGCGTCACTCTTTTGAGACCTTCAGCATATTTCCGGGAAAAAAAAGAGGAAAAACTTCAGCTACAGAAATAAACAAAAATCTCACCTTGTTATTTTCACACTTGTATGGGATTTTGAGGGTATCCATGGCCTTGATCATGGCCTGCATTGCTGTAAATATATTCTGGTACACCAGTTTTGTAAAGCCCCTTTTGTCTTCATCAGAGTAACCTGATCCATGAATGATTCTCATCTGCTTGATAAATGTGCTTTTGCCACTCTCTCCTGTGCCTGCAAGACAAATAAGAAGGATATGCTTTACCCAGTGGACACAAACATGACTTCTTTTGCACAATGCTGACATCTCGCTTACTGCAGGGCTCAACAGTGTCAAATGGTGCTTGGAAGGTCGCTACAAGGACCAGTTCAGGGTCAAACAGCAGCATCAGTAGCAACTGAAGAACAACTGAATTAAAATTTGCATTTTAAGAACTCAACTAATGAGCAAAATATACATATTATATATGACTTCATATTTGAGAATCTTTTGTTCTTAAAGATGTAATTATCCAAAACTCTAACTTCATGAGACATTTAATTACAAAAATTCAGAGAGGAAGAAGAAGAATATTCCTAGGCTAACTTGCAGGACATTACAGTAATCTGGTATTACAGCAACTGATGTATCTGTGTTTTGGTTTTTTGGGTTTCTTTTGCAGGGGTGTCAGCTTGTTTGGGTTTTTAGCTTTGTTGTATTTGTTGGTTTGGTTTTTTGCTTGTTTGTTTGAGGGGATGCCATTGGGTTGCAGTTTGTTTTACGCTAGTATTGGAACAATCAGAGCCATCAAACTTCAATCTCAGAACTATATGAAATCACTGTTAATTAAAATTTAGTCCACATTTATTAATGAGCAGTCACTCCTTCCATTAGATTTTTTTCATGTCTCCTTATACTTTGTACTAAAAGTAGTTTACTGATGAAATATGACTATTTGCCAACTTAAAATTAAGATCTGCTTGTTGGAAACTTCACAAACGTTACAACACATAGCATTTTTCCTTTGCTCCAATTCAACAAGCTCATCTGTGACTACAAGAGCTTATCTATATTATCCTTGTGTTTGCTTAAGAGGAGGAGTTGAATCTGTACAGCTACATAAGCCCGGTGTTCACCCAGCTACTCAGCTCTGCAGAAAACAAAACGCACTGCTTGGTGCTGTGTTTTTCAGACTTGCAGCCTGGGCTTTATTTTAATCATTTCTGTAAAGCTTTCATGCCTTGTACCATAACCCTCATGTCCAGGGGAAAGACAGCCTTATAGGCCTCTTAGATAATGTTCCAGGTGTCTCCTCAGAAAGTGCGTCCCACAGCAGTGCAGTTTACAGAAGTAACCCTTAACTATTTCTGAGATAGCACACACCGCAAAATCTAAACCTCTAAAAACTTCTGCCCTTAACATGAGCATAATTTTGAAACTACACTCCCATTTCCTGCACACACATAATGGACTTCCAATCCAAGTTTTCTTTGCACACACATTCCCAGAAAATCGAACATAATGTTACATACTACAGAACCAGAATGGTTCGAGTTAGAAGTTGTAGAGATCATCTAATCACAACACCCCCTTGCCATAATCAGGGACATCTTACATTAGACCAGTTTGCTCCGAGCCCCATGTAACCTGGCCTTGAACACTGCCAGGCATGGGGCATTCACAGGTTCTCTGGGCAACCTGTGCCAGTTCCTCACCATCTCCACATGTAAAGAATTTCTTCCAATATCTAATGTAAACCTACCCTCTTGCAGTTTAAAGCCATTTTCCTTGTCCAATCACTACTTGCCCTTGTAAAAGTCCCTCTCCAGCTTTCTTGTAGACTCCATTTAGGTAACAAATGATGGCTAGATCACCTCCCTAGAGATCAAGACACTGACTGATACCAACTTGTGCTTTCTACAGCCTCATTCACTCATTACAGAACAGGTTAAAAAATACATCATGGCAACTCTTAAAATTTTTAAAAACGTTTAAAATTTTACCTATTTACTCTAATAAACGAAAACAACCCTGGATAATAGCCTGAACAGGACCCTTGAGTGGGCCTGTTTTTTCACCTGGTGAAAAGAAGAAAACCTGAAATTACATAAGAAAAAATCTGTGTATTCTACTGAGAGGATATGAATGCTTTGAGCTTTGTTAGCTACTGCTTCCACCACTATCATTCTACAACCATCTCTAGCTGATACAAAGCGAGAGCAACTGTGAAATGGCAGTGCAGTGGATCAGCAGAATGGAACAATGGGGGACAAAACTATACTGAGACCAATTTTCTGCTGGCTACCACTGCACATTTAAATTAGTCAAGTCACTTATCTGATGGTAGATGCATAGTATTGTCTCACCTGTAAGAAGACTGCTGAGGCCACACAATGTACCTGAAACTCAACCATAATCAGAATGCCACCACCACACTCCCTAGTTTTTTAAAAAACATGACTTTCAACCTTCCCCTGCCCCCCCATCCTAATATAATTCCTTTTCTAGTACTTAGGTGAGAACTGAATATTGTGACTGAATAAAATCTCACACTCCTGATTCAAGCACATAGCTTGGTTGGTCATCTGACTTTTAAAACTCTTTCCCAGATAAAATCAAACTAATGAATGAAAAAAGATTAACTGTCTTCTAAAAATGATAAAGAAATGTCTGTAATAGTGAACCCCTGTTCAATCATGGCATAGAAGATTATCAAAATTTGCAAGAGCTTAGCATCTTAAAAACTGAAAATTTCTGAAAAGTCTTTGTTTTCTTTCCTTGAAATATTAATAGCAACAACTATTACTGCATTAAGAATTTTACAATCAGAGATCTGAAAGTACTTTTAGCAGTATTATATCCACAAGCAGAATCAGGAAAGAAGTCAGGTTGTTTAAATGCAGAGTAGATCCTTATTCATGCACCTACACCCACATACATACATATCATGTACAATTTATTGTGGTGTTGCTATTTCTCCTGGCATACATCCTGCAAAAATCAAGCTACAGAATGTTGAAATGGAACACTCTTTGCTCTGTGAAACTTACAGAAAAACTTTAAAAATGGTTAATTTTAAATAGGTGACAATACCCCTACTGGCAGAGAGGTTTCAGAACTTGTGGTGACTGACAAAGAAGAGAAAGGAGACTAATTTAACAGTAAGACAACTGTAGAAGCCTAGAATGACACACCTTTCTTTCATGTGATTGTGCTATGCATACCTGTACTTGTTTTTGCATTTCTCTAGTATCTTTAGATCAAATATGAAACTGTTTTTTAACTAAAACAACAAATATACCATCCTCTAAGCAGAATTCACTCTGGCATCTGTTAAACAGAAATTGCTGAATTACACCTGGTGGTATTTTTTTCCCAAGTCTGACCTAGGAAAAGGCAAGAAAAACCTGCTATTTTATTGTTGGAAATTTTATATTGAAGTTAGAAGAGGACATTCTTAACATACAAGGAAGAAGGAGAAAGCCATTGAAATCCACTACCCCATTAGTCACCGTACACACACAATTACTAGGAACTGTCAAAGCAACAGTCTGTACATTTGCAGAAAACTGGCTTTCATCTTGGGATTGGATGCAGACAGAAAGCCTAGAAGTACCTGGAAAGTGAAGATTCATGGGTCAGAGTGGAACCAACATCCTAGATAGATAAGTGCAACCATACTATAACCACAGTTTCATCAAACATTTACTCAGATAAAGCAGTTGGTTGTACACTGTCTCATAGATTTACAGAAAAGGGGAGCAATCAATCTCATCAGATAGTAAGCAGCACAGTAACTCCTAGGAGGAGCAGGAGCTAAAACAGTAATGTAGAGGCATACATGAGAAGAAAAATACTTGATTTCACTAAAGTTATATTTCACTTGGAAGAGAGTTTTATGTCCTCTATGCTACTACAAATTCAGTAATAGAGAAAACAAAAAAAATGGTTTGCTCTGTTGCTGTTCCAGCAGTGGAATGCAGCGGGATCACATTTCTGCTGAAACCAAGTCTGGCTAAATGAAAGCATAAAACTGTGCAGAATTCAGGCCTTGGATCAGCTTGGCTTTGTAAGTGACAAATCAGTTGAAATAAATCATGGAATGCATGAGATCCTCCTGGGAGCTGAAGTGAAGAAGCCAGTCTGTCCCTACCACTTAGAACAGCAGCTTTCAGGCTTCACAGTGGAAGGCTACTGTTGGGAGGGATATTTGGTTGGCAAGACTCCGTAGCAAAACGCCCTGAGGTGAAGCTCCCAGCTCATCCTGTAACATGCATCTGGACAAGTTCTGGAGCAGAACTAGAGCATCTCTTCTCCACCAAAAGAAGGCAGCAAGGCTAGTGAAACAAGGAGGCTCCCACACAAACAGCTCAGTCCATCTGATGTGGTCATACACATAGACAGACGGTGTTCTCATCCTGACATCTTATGAAGAGATCTTACCTCTGCAACAGCCTTGACCATCACCTCTGTCAACAGTTGCACCAACTGAGTTGATCTGCTTGAAGCTGGTACAGCTGTTGCTCAGGCAGTCCTCTTTAAGTGAASACTGCTAGTACCCCATTATCTTTTTTCTCTCTTGCTTAAAAAGCATTATCTCCATGACATTGTATCACTGTACCACACCTCTGGAAAGATACGTAAGTACCAACCTACACTTCCAACCAATTTATACTACTCTAAGTTAATAAGTGAAACTGACCGTTTTCATCTTGGTCATAAAAACACCAAAGAATTTAAGTGACAACACATCCAGAGACACAAACAGAATTCCTGTAAGAATTACCAGTGCTGATAATGCATATAGTAGGCATATTTGCATTTCTCATAAAATGAATAGTAGTACCATTGTATCTTCCCTGTGTGATAGCTAACTCTTTAAGTTGACATTAACAGATTAAACCTCATGAGAGTTGCTTGATATTAGGAAACATTTCAATGGCAATTCATTTAGAATTACAGAAAAGCCTATGAAACAGGAAAACAGCTCAAATTTCAAGCAAAAAAACCCAGAAAGAGAACTAAGGTGTCCTGAAGTCTTTTCCTACATCAATAACATCATGTTTTGCAGTTATGTTAAAAACTTAAGGGAACAGCTACAAAAAACCCAAATTAGGTGAGAATTCCAGTGACAGCTTTTTGAGATTTAACGATGCACAGGTTTAAGTTAACAACCACTTAGGAAAAAATGGGAGAGGGGTACATATTATTCTCTTGCCAAGTGTTTGCTCCATTGACAGAATATCTTTAATTTAAAATCACTACATAATCTTCTTACTTGTTTTGCTTACAAGCCACATTCGCATATTTCACTTGCTTTTAAAAAAGAAGTAAGCATATAATCATTTCACCATTCACTAAATTATCTCCTCTGTATCATTTCAGTAATTTATAAACATTTCATTAAGATGACTGTCAATATTCTACACAATATCTAATGGATTGCTAATGTAACAACAAAAAAGAGCCTGGCAAGATGAGAAAATATTTATTCCGAAAAAGGATGGGTAGAATTTTATGAAGTAGCTCATGAAGTAGATAATTACCTCAAATAAGGAAAATGAAACATCTACATTCATGTAGAGCAATTTGCTTCATGAATAATCTTGAATATCTTAAATATTTATGAAAAATTAAGCAAATGTTATCCATTACAAATACTACTAAAATTGTTCCACCATTTTCTTACCTACACTATTGAAATTGTATTAACCATCTTCCTCAAAAAAAGGGAAAGAATATCTCCCATTACGTGGACAGTTAGTGCTTTCTACAGCAGAAAAAATCCTCTTACAAATTTAATCTGGTTGTTTTGGGGACAGTAATGAAGTTAGTCATTCTAGTGCAGCCACAAAACTTAAGAGAAACAAAATAACCACCCTCATTGTAAAAGTGACGTACTCAAAACAGTTCAAGTGACTGCTACAATAAAGCCTAGGACAGATACTGAGTTACTGAAAAACTGGAAGAAAATGGAAGATGGAATTGAAACATAAAATTCAGTTGATGTTCTGTAGCTTCTTAATTAATATTAATTCAACCTTTTTCATGAACGAGAACCTCAAACTCATTTACAGGAAATGCAGTTAATCAAATACAGTTTTGTGCCAGATAAAACTACACTGCAAAATTACTACTATGCAGCTAGGCACAGCTCATTACTCAAAGTCAGCATCCTCTTCTCCCCACCTTCAATTCAGAAAAAAATCCAAACCAAACCAACCAATAAACCCCAAACCAGCAAGCCTCCCAGATCAAAACAACCAAGCAAAACAACAACAAAAAATACCACCACTGCCTAACGCCCTACCCAACAAAACAGAACTTTCTCCTTATCTTTTATAGCTACAAAGAGATAATTTTCACCATTTTAGAGGTATCTTTCAATGGTTTAGGTGTAATTAAGAAGCAAGAAAGCAAGAGAAGAGATAAACTGGGAGCCTTCACAGAGGACAAGTAATTCCTCAAGAATTCACACAGTTTTGTAAATGGGTTCAAAGCAGGACAGGATCCCACCTTGTGTGACCTTCTTCTCCCTTCTCTAGAAAGGATCCCTTTGACAAACCACAGACTCCCTAAAGAGAATCAACTCTTTCCAGTCTCAGCTTAATTCTCCATTTTATATGTTTTGGAGCAACTTAGACAAATTCTGCCTGAAGAACTTATCTGTGCAGAAAAAAAGTCACAAAATCAAATTTCACCCTCAAAAATATTTTCTTGATGCTACTCTCAACTCAACTAAACAGCAAACTGTTCAAAATCAGTCTGTTGGCTGCTGATGTTTCATGGAAATGTTATGAACAAAACCAAAAGCAAATTAGTTTCAAATGAACGTTTGTGTGAGGGTGTTGGAAAGCAGACTCAAGCAGATTCCAAAGCACAAGCAAGTCAGAACTGATGATTTATTATCTTCTTTGAGATGGGTATAGTATGCTATTATCTATAAATTGACGTGTATGTTCTCTGTAAGCTATTTATTAAAAAAAATGGTAATAATATGCTGACCGCCACCTGAATTTCTATGAAAAATACTTTAACTACTAACTGGATAGAAACTGGGTTTAGGGTTTGAATCTTTTATGTTTTCTTCATATTCCACCTACCTTTCTTCACCTCTGCACCTAAGCTGAACTGAAAATGATGAGTGCTGAGAGAGGCCATACAACCCTGCATGTCCTGCAGGTCCTCAGGAGGATTCTCCAGGAATTTCAGTATGAAATTTAAGTTTCCCTGCATTACGAGGTAAGGCTTGAGTTAGCTCTGAATTTTTATTGAGGAAGATACGTAAAATTTACTTACCTAATAATTAATTCTTTCAAGTTTCTTTCACTTTCTGTTACTCAGAGGATTATGAGCAGATCAACACAACTCCCGACTCCTATCAACTCTGAGAGACACTATTTCAGGGACAGTATAAACTACTGTGATTAATCAAAAGCAAGGTTAAATACTAGTGCATTCAAAATTGCAATAGTTTTCCTTTATTTTTATTATGGAAAGGAATAAAATAGCTTTACTACTTTAAACCCTGTGACTTCAGAAAAAGTGGTCTTCATCTCTAAGATACCACAACAGAGTTTGTTTGACCATCTGCCTTTTCCCCCATGCCATGGGCTAACACCCTTCTACCCTACAGAAAACTGCAAAAAGTGAGTATTTCTCTCTTGATATGTTCTATCATCAAACATAATTATCATGCACAAGAACATACCAATAAAACAACAGCTGCATTTACCACACACAATCTATAAAGCCTTATAGTTTGCATGTTCTGATTTCTTAAGGTATAGTTAGAAATTCTATGACCTGTTCTCTCATCTGTGTTTTAAAGCAGTGCCGTAGTACTCAGAGTATATTAATATTGGATGCGCATTTGCATCCATCTGAAATAGCAATATAAACCAGTATATGATGTAATTTATTTTTAACAATATGTTAGCAACAATTAAGTGCAAAAACATGAAAACATCCTTTCCAAAGGGTGTTTTTTAAAAAAATATTTGTTCTATGTTTATGAGCTCTATTTTGAAAGCCTGATACAAACTTTTGACCTACCACTCATATAAAAACGCTCCATCCAGGAACTGAAAGTATACAGTACAGCATTTTCTTTCTTAGAATGTAAAAATGCTTAGAAGTGAATTGCTTTGCTATACCAAAACTAGTATAAATATGAACTCACTGAAAATACGTCATATGAATAAAAGCACATTTGTTACGATCAAATATTTATGTCAAGCATTATTTCTGATAGTAAATATTATTATCTAAAATTAAAGACTAAGAACAGCAACTGTTTYGTAGCATTTGGTACATTTTTTCCTCAAGAACGGTTGGCTACTGCTTCTAAGATTGATATCCACTCCAGTTCCAAGCTTTTGTTTAGATAAAGCACTCCTTCCAGGGAAGAACGCAAATGAATGAACATAAAACCCATTTGCTTTTCCACCTTTTTATATGTCCTTCATACATGCCAAAGAAAGAACATTTTCATACGGACTGAGATGATTTACAAATAAGAAAGAGAAGCAAATCCTGCTGGTTCTTCTTACACATGAAGAGAATAAATAATATTTTCCCCATATTTGAGATCTTCCTGTCCTCGGTTATGTACTCCAAAGGAAGACATTTAAGCTGTTCCCTTGGTCTCTTCCGCTTGAGCTTTTTTTGCTTTTCAGGCTTCAGAGCTCTCTGTGGCCTCTGTACCAGTATGGTAACACAACAGCTGTTTCTGAATACCTAATTAGACAAGAGTCAATTTACCAGTACAACTATCAAACCAACACTAGGAACATAAAGGAACTATATATCAAATGTTGCTATGCAGATACCTGTCAGACAGCTTCCCATGTCCATTCACAGGCAGCACTAGACATGAGACAGATTTCTTTCAAGCCTCGATATACCCCTAGCACTAAAACGATGAAGTAATTTTTTGCTTCAGTCTAACTACACACAAACAAGTACAAAGTGAAGGGTCTTCCAAGCAGAACCCTTAACAAACTGCAGCAAGCAATCAGCTGGGGTAATTAATAGGTTTTTTAATACTACACCTTGTAAGTTTATGACACTTTGTGTATCTTTCTGGTTTCACAGGGGAACACGTCTTGAGAGCATCATAAAGGAAATACTTTATGGGTAAGTGAAAGTCTTACTGTGAGTATTTTTCTCCAACATTTAACCACTATCTCTCATGCTACTGTGAAGGCAATGCTCCTCCTTCCCTAGGGAGACTGAAGACATAGCGGTAACTGAAATCCACGCCCACCTGGTTTCAGGCCCTCTCACTGAATGAGCATCCATTTCACTCCCACACACCACCAACCCAGCCAGTCCATTTGGGATATCATTGTCATTACAGCTGATCACAGCAATTAACTGGAAGGAGGCTGGGGTGAGGGGAGCTCAGTCATTTTATAAGGAACAAAGAAACCTCCTAACAGAAAACAAAATGGGCAAGCAGCTTCAACAGACATTGGCTGCTGGGAGAGCAAAAAGGACGTGAACTGGGGAGCACAAAGGCAAGTCCACGGCAGACACTGCTTTCCAATCAGCAGCTGTGAGCAGCCCTGGGAAGAACTTTTGTCATCCCCTACAAGGCAAAGCTCCTCCTGGCTGGCCTTCACCCCATGGGCATGCAGGGCTGTGGAGCTCAGGGCTGTACCTCTTGCCAGCCTCCTTACATGTGCAAGTTTCTCAGAAGCTATTTAGGAACCATTAAAGATACTCCATCCCCAAAAGACATGTCTCTTACTACAGCCAGAGTTCCCACATCTCTACATCTCTTCACCCCCAAAGCACACACAGCCCAGCAGGACTGACAGCCCATGATAAGAAGCTCTGGCACAGTAGCTGTACAGTAAAAACACAACTACATTTTTATTTTCATCCCAAATACTGTGAGAGGCTCAAATGCTAGGTTTGTGTTCCCCTTGTTCCTACATTCACAGCGTTGCTCACAACTTCTACGTGTTTCTATACGCACACTGGCAGGGGTGTTCACATACACTGAGAAATCCAGGCAGGCTCCAAGGCTGAGCCCATTATAAACCCACCCAGAGGGAAGCGCCGTTCCAGATACTGTGGCACATTTCCTGCAGCTTATGGCAGATCATCCTTAACTTGAGAGTGCTTTTTGACTGCTACTTCCCCTGGAGAGTCACTGTTTTTTGAGGGTTATTGCTGTCCTCCTGCATTTTATGTCTTCTGAGGCATTGGAAGAAGCCATACACTAATTAAGTGGCTTCTCCAAAATGAAAGTAGACCCCTTGCACACTTTTTCCTCCTATAAGGAGAGGAGACCTGAGCAAGTCAGCTCATTAGCTGGATAAGAGTAACACAACTGCTATATTATCGTGGCTCTTATTTCAACCATTTCAAATCTAGCAAGTTTGGAACAATACTGATAAAGATCGAACAAATCATGTTTTAATCAGATTCCTTGCTTATTTTAATATAAATACCACCTATGCACATACTTTCATGTGCATACATACACACACAAAGTGACAAAGGCTCCAAAGACATAAATTTACCACTGGCACTCTCTGAATTTAAGAAAACAGGTCAAGGTTAGTATTAACAAAGAACAATTTTATAATTAAAAAAAATATAATTAGATTCTCCACACCCCCCACCAAAAAAAAACCAAACCAAATTTGTCATCTTTTTAAGAAAAAAAATTGAGAAATTGAAATTGAAGTTTCCCACCAAGGTGATTTTGGGTGGTGGCAGCATTAAA
>QVAJ01000130.1:2100741-2142381 GCA_003546035.1 Mixornis gularis
AAAAAAAGTAAATCGAATAGCTAAATTCTGAGAGGACATCCTGGCTAGCTTTACACACTACATGATATAGGTACTTCCATTCTTAGTACATGACAGAAATGCAGCATTCTTTTCAGATGCTGCATTTGCTCAAACAAATGGATGAAAAAATTGAAAAAAATTCAAGCTTGGGGAAAGTGAGGGATGAAAACTACTACTGGGTCAGTAAGAACATGGACTGTCACAGTCAGTAAGAACAGGGACAAGCAGGCAAATTTTACGGTCAAAGCATCCGGCGCCATCATTTTGCATTTGTGTTTTTAACAGCAGTGTCCTGGCATGCATCCCGCTTAAAGCATTGCTTTGGTATGGCTGAACAGAGTGACATTTTTATGTTCTGCTTCTCCAGCAGGGRAAGTCAGGAAGCAGCACTCTGGAGTACCACACTGTCACAGAGACAGCATCCATGGCTTGCACCGCTTCAGACTGCCCAGACAGGCCCAGCTCCCGCACCACTGACCTGCTCAGCTGAGCAACTTTAGCAACTCAAAGGAAGAGTTTCCAGTCACATCTCTGACATGCCAAAACAGACAGCTACAGGACTCTTGTTCTCTTCAAGAGAAATTTCTGATCCTCCTTATAATAACCTTGTTGCTGAAAGTACATATTTATTTAGACCTGATTATATAATCTGATTATATACCAGATTATTACCTACTCTCAAAGTTTTTAGATTTTCTTGTATTTTTATTTACTTTACACATGCACTATAAACAAAGAATGTATAGATTAATAAGTAACTACTATTTACTTATAAATGTAATAATACCCTAAGATAATATCAATCAGAACTCAGTTAAAGTCATGGATAAGCAATACCCCTTTCAGAACTGCATTAAAGTATAGTTTTGGTAGATACCCTTATAATATTAGAAGAAATCTCCAGAAATCCATGAACTAGATGGCATCTGAGTTACAACTACTGTTTTACTCAAACATCAGCTGCTCTAGCCAATAGCATGTGCCACCTAGACGTGGATATGTAACCTAGGAAATGCTACCTCCTTTCTTTCCTGGAGTCATCTCATTGCTCTGACATCTTCTGAAATTGCCTGTGGCTTACTGTTTAATTAATTAAAGTTCGCATGCTGTTCATTAGCATTTAAGTAAATTACTTGCATTAAAAATCCTGGTTCATCTAAAAGAAAGTTCTAAATTCACTTAATATCCTTAGAAATTAGGCTTTCTATGGTGACAGGTTCTTGTTTTATGAACATTCATTCATGTAATTCTGGTTTTCACTTTTTGTACTTGCATCTGGTTTCAAAAAGGTTACATTGAATATACTTTCAGCCACTGTCAGCGCTATGGCAAAAGATACTCAGCATAACACTAAGAACTTGTTCCTGTTCTTATTTAATACATCAAAGCAATAATAAATTTAACTGTCAGGGCAAAGAAATGTAACACAACTGCAGTTCACATAGGCATGAGCTGGCAAGGTGAAGGACACTAGTTTCTGTTAGCCATTATTTTTCTTTCTACAGGAAACTTTTACTTCCAGGAAATAAACATTTATTTAACATGTCACCCCTTTGCACAACAGTCAAATAAGAAGTATTTGAGTCCAAATTTTCACGTTTTAGGCTATTAAAATGTTATCCACCAAGCCAACATCCTTTATAATTTTTTAAAACTATAATTTCAGTTCATCTAAAAAACCTGCAACGAAACAACCAAGCCCATACCCAGTTGTCACCACAAACCACAGAGTTAGCCATTCAAAGCTAACCAAGAATTTACTTACAACAACCACAATGGCATGATGCTGAAACGTGAATCATTATATTTGGCACCTCTGTGTTTACTTCTACTTTTGTGTCAATCTTTTTATACCCTTGCAGTAACAATAAAAAAACAAAACACCCCCCCACCCCCCCACTTATTTTGGACTTCACAGGCCTGCAAATGTAAGGAGTCCATGTGCATGAAGGTGTGGAGGAAACATGGTATGAAATTCATTCGATTTCTCAATTTTTTTAAAAATACTTGCTTGGACAAAATGTAGTCTTTGATGCCTTTTGTATAGGGTTGGACTGTCTGAAAATCTATCATGAAAAACTCTGGGAAATCCAACAGAATAAAAATGTTCTTTTGTTATCAAGCTTGTTTTAGGAGAAAGAAAGGAGGCAGAAAGAAACTATGTGCAATGGCTTACATGACTAGAAAATATCCCACACCTTTTAGATGTTTAAAAAAAAAATCCCCATGTCACAACACCCCTTTGCCCTAAAGGCATTGAATCTTGTGAAATAGAAATTAATTTTACAGAGAGTACAAATGCTGAAAACACTAACATTTTTCAAAACAAGAAGTCTTGAGACAAACACCATTTTCCTACACTAACATCACAATTTCTAACCAACAGACCCCTCCACACAGCTTTTGCAAGTGCTCTGCATAATTTGCAAAAATCACCACGAAGCACAAAGGCGCATGTCTTCTCCCAAACCCTACAGCAGCTGTCCAGCCTCACCCTAAAGGTTTCTGCACTGTGCAAGCCAGAAGAGAGCTGTGTGTGGCAGAAACAATTTCTGCCTGGGACATTGATGGTGGGAGCTGCCAGCCAGCCCTCCTCAATCAGGCACAGCTTGGCCCTTAGGGAGGGAGTACCAGGAAAGAACCCTTCCTCCACTCACTGACAAGAAGCTGACGAGGTGGTTCCCTACGAAGGTCATGGCGCAGAATTTATTTCTGGAGAGTTTTAAGCTCCCACCTCACCCTTCAAGTACAAGCAACATGGAGCCATTTGGCTGCCATCACATGGGTGAGCAAGAGGTATCTGAAAAAGGACAAGGCTGCTATTTTCAGCACCAGCAGCCAACCCTTAGTCCACACTTCACAACACTTTTGTTTTCAAGACAATGAAAAGCAGAAAACAATGCAACAGCCAGGAACTATCCTTTTTATCTCTGGTCAGTTGTCAGGTTTTGGGATATTGTGCTGACTCCAGCTGTCTCATTTGCTATTAAAAAAAAAATAAAAAGCCCAGATGCTTCAACATCTGTATTACCCTACAGATGCAACCACCACTGGAAGACTTTGAGCACTAGTAAAAGGTTAAGCATTGCACCCTTCCAAGCTGTTGAATCACATGTACATATCCAGTATAATCAACACCTCACACTAATTACAAATTATCTAATACCCTTAAAAAGTTGTTTGCCATGAAGAAGCTGTAGTCAATTTTCTCTTTTAACATGATCTCCAAAATCATATAAGCATTCTGACATTTATTGTGCGAGGAAGGATGCTGGTCCTCTAATCTCTGCCACATGGGAACAAGTCCCATAAAAGACAATTGAAGTGTTTTGGGGATGGTCTTCAATGTGTAGCAGTTCTGGGAAAATGTTACCTACCAAACTCAAGGTTTATCAACTCTGATAAAAGCACTTTAGTTGACCAAAATATGCAGTTAAAGACTACTTTCTCACTGTGGCTGACAAAGAATAAAGCTAGGAAATTGTGTTGTAGACAATAGTTCTGGTGCCCTGTGTTATTCCCTGAAACAAAATCTAAGATGAATGTCTCTGCTCAGATAAATACGAATCCTTTTTGACTATCATCAGAGATCACCTATTTTGTTGGTCAAGTTTTCTCATATCATCTTAAGAGCTTTCTTTATTTCTAAAGATGAAGAAAAATAAATTTTAAAGACTTCTGCACAAGTTTTCAGAAACTAGGACTTTGTCAAATACCATGTAACTTCACTTCAAACTGTCATATTTTTTCTTTCCCCAACAAAAAAATGGCTAAGTCAGAAAATTAAGAGAGGGTCTACAGTTAAATAAGAAATTTCCAAACTGTGAAAATCACAAAAAGAGCAATTTGAGTTGTGAGTGCAAAATTGTTCCTGCAATCTAAGTTTGCAGCAGAAAGCAAGAAAAAAAGAACACTAATTGCATAAAAATATGGATTTTTACACTATGCACCTTACAGTCAATAACTAAATTTCAACTACCAGAACTACAAAAAATTGCAAAACTTGTCTCAACTAAGAGGACCAAAGGTATGTTCAGGCTATTTGCAGGGAAAAAAAACCAAAGAACCCATCACCCCTCCTCAGCTTTGCAACCATTACTTTCTTCTGTATACTGACTCCTCTGATGTTAGTACTAAAGACAAATCAGTCGTATTTCAAAGAAATTAAGTTACTGAAGAGCTTAGAAAAAGAAATTAAAGAAAGTGATAATGGCCTCACGAAAGGTTAATCATACCCCTCCCCCGCCTTTTTTCCTATGATCCTTATTGAGGCTTTTTTCTGCCATCCTTACTCATTAAGTAGTCCCAACAGATTACTGCAAACTATGGCCTTATTAATATGAATGATGGTAAAAACCTGAGAGTAGACATGAAATATACTGCATATCCATTTTAACAACTTCAGAAGTATTCTTGAAAAACAAGAAATAGGAATAAAGAGCATCAAATGCTTTCCAAAATTCTCTAACTACCACTTAGTAACCAAACTACCTAAAAAATTTCTTAAGATGGGAGAGAGTCTAAGAACAGAGCTACCATGATGGGACCAGTTACCATGTATTAGCAGCTCCACAGTGGTTTTTGCATGGGTACCTTCAGTTATGAGTAAATGTCAAGTTGCATCAAACTGATTTGTTAGTCCTTTTTAATTTCAGTAAATCTTGCTGTGCTAAACAGCTAATGAGAAGATTAAATACCTTCAAACACTGTCCTAGAAAGTGACTTCACCTATGTTATACCATATTACCAAATGAAGAAAAATTTATTTGAAGAATGAAGCCTATAATTTTATAGTAACTACTTAATTTTTAAACTAAAGTATCAGATGAACACAGCAGAAGACTTAAATTTTTACTAATTCTCTGATTTTATTTTACTGCAGCTCTGCTGCTACAAGTTTATTATTAACCTGCTTTTTAATGTCTACTGGAGAAACAACTCTTTGGCAAGGTATTTTCTTACATCATACAACTAGGTGTACAGGTCAGGATCCCATTCCTTCTTAACACAGAGGTGAAACATATATTTACCTGAATGAGAACATTTCAGCACAGCGTGGTTACACCTGTTGTGTGTGATGTACCAGTCCTCTAAACAGTTCCTTACAAATGTGTTTGTTACTGTCATTAATTCTTATTACAAAAAAAGCACTTATTTATTCTACTAACTACACAATCAAAGAGACCAGTTATTAATGACCTGTTAGTTAATTACTTTTGAAGACTACTGGTACCTAACCAATAAGCACCAATTAGCAGCAATTTCACTACTATTTTTCTTGAGGTTTTTTGCCTTACTATAAACCTCATCTGCATGCTAAATTTTACTGAGACTCAGAAAAAAAAAATCCACATACCACTTTTCTACATGAGCTGTCCATTTCAAATCAGTTATTAGAATGTTACCTTCATTGTTGCTTTGTATATTTATGATTTTAAAACAAAATGCAGTATTTTCAAGAATAATCTCAGTGCAGAGAAGGTGCTCCATTCTGACTAGATATCCACACACTGTCATTTGGATTTATTCAAAACCACGCTTACAGGCATTCCATGATGATACCCATTCCTTTTTGACCCCACACCATCCAGCAAAAGGTGTGTTAGGCTATCTTCAGTAAAACACAGATGCTGTAACAACAACCTGGAATGAAGTAAGTGGAGATGCAACAATTTGTACATTATAATCTGTATTGACTTCCAACAACACAAACATGTTTTCTCTCAAACAATACATGACTGCATGCAATCTAGTATTTGCTGATCTGTGGAAGGCATGTGAAATTTGAAATGAAAGTTCTATATTTTTAGACCCCTAAATACTGTGGCCTAAAGCCTAAATTAAGCATCTTAAATTTTTCTCTTCCCTTGCACAGGTATTTTCTGAATTACCAAGACTGAGAGGCAACCACTTCTATTTCTGTGTACAAACTCTATGTTGGAAGACACCTAAAGCACTGAGTGTCAGACTGCATCTAGTGACAGCTACTACATCACCAATGTAACTTCCTAGGACAAGGAGACAGCTTCTTAGGGTCAACTACCACTGCATGGCTATTGATTCATGCACAATACTGTACATATGATTTAAGACTGTACAATCATAAAACAGACTTATTGAACAAAAATACTGACTTGACTTTTCCAAGGAATGACTGATTGCTAACATAATGCTACATGAACAGATGTCTTTTTATATATTTTACCAGCAACTTCAGTTAGAACATAATGCATCATATAATTACACTATGGTTTGTTTGCTTGAACTGATCATCTTTCTAATGAAATATGCTTTCCGAAAAACAAATTTGTACATTTATTAGTTTGCTGCAAAGCCACAAGAGAAAGTCTGTAATTCTCTTTTGTTTGTGAAGTTGGACATAAATGTTATGCAATTCCACGTCCCGTAAGTTCAGCTAGCAGACTGTCTAGCTCCAGATCCACTCCTGCCTTACGAGGTTTTTTACATATTGCGCTTTCTCATTTTTATTTTATTCAAGACACAGTGATTTTTCTTCCAACTAAGAATAGAACAAGGTCCATGGTGGTGAACTGTAGTCTAAATGGAGTCAGGAACCTCTTGCTTTCAGTACCATGTAACATCACCAGGCAGTATTTGATTCCTATTAACATTATGGGTTGCTCCCTTAAAAATGCAATTGATGGACTAAGGTTCATTTTTCCTATTTACTGTATGGTAATTTCTGAGACATACTTCCCCAAGACTTCAAACATACTGTATCAACCACCTGATTGGAAGCTTCCTGTCTCTTTATTAAATTAAAATTTTCTTTCCCAATTTTATTGGTAGCCAAAAATCTTCTGAGGCATGTGTAAAATATAATTGTACATCAAGTTTAAGGCCTCTAACTCAATTTAAAGCATGAAAAAGTTCCATATGGAATAATTTTTAGACATAGAACCAACACATGGGAAAGCCAACATCAAACCCCTAATTCTAACGGTTCTGTTGTGTAGCTACATAAACTCCATAGGTCAAAATCATTTTAAAGGTTGTATGAATATACCTGCACATGCAAAGAGAGACAGAAGGATAGCTATTCTTTCGCTTCCTGACAGAAAGACAGCCTGAAGAATTGTATTTTTCCCTGCCCAATTCCTTACTTTTAAGATCAAAAACATCCGTTAACATCTGTTTTTCTGATGCTTCTGTTGAAGAATATTGGTATGAATGACAGTGGCTGCTACCATCAACTGAAATAAAAAGTCAAATAAAACAAAAAGAACTGATAATTTAGATTTTAACAAAGACACTGCCTGATCAAAGAATAAACACTGCTCTGATCAATTAGTTATGTTGCAATTTAAACTTACCACAGGGTCCAACACTGAAAGCAAAGCAAAGGCGGAGTAAAATGCCATTAATGGTTCAGACAATTTAGAATAAAAAAAAGACGATAAAGAGGAAACTTAATCCAAGTTTTTTCACATAATGGACTAATTACTAATTACTACTGGCACTGAAACACAGAAAAAGAGAGTAAGTAGCTCATGTTCTTCACGAAAATCAGACTGGATCGGAAGATCAAGTTGTCTCAACATAAATCAACCTACTTCAAAGAATTAATATTTCATCACCTCTCAGCAGTTATAGGGAAAGGAAAACTCCCAAGGTGAAATGCAAGTTCCGTCACTTTTATGCAAAGTAGCAACCAATTGCTAAGACCAATTCTTTTTCATGTATATAAAATGCTATTGGGAGATGCTTTGCAAACACTAATCTTTTTTCCAGTTGAAGTGCCCTTAGTAGCTCTGAAAATCACAGAATTATAGAATAATTTCTATTGGAAAAGACCTTGAAGATCAAGACCAAGTCCAACCATTAACTTAACACTGCCAGGCCCACCACCAAACCACACTCCTAAGCACCCTCCAAGGATGCTGACTTCCCTGAGCACCCTGTTCTAACTTTTGACATCCCTTCCCATGAAGAAATTTTTACTGATACCCAATCTAAATTTCTTCCAGCACAACTTAAAGCCATTTCCTCTTGCCCTATTACTTGTTACTTGGGAGATTAACCCCCACCTTGGTATACCCACTTTCAGGTAGTTGTAGACAACCCCTGAGCCTCCTTCTCTCCAGACTAAACAGCTAACCTGTAGATATAGTGAAGCTCCCACCTGAAACCATTTTCCAGAACATCCCTGTGAATAGACATATACTAGTGTTTATTTTGAAAGTGTTCCTCTCGACCCAGCCTAATCGTCCTCAACTCCTTTGCTGACTGTGCTCTTTCCCGTTGCCATCAAAGTATACCCAAGTGACAACATGAATTTCTTTTCAACGAAACCAATGAGAATTGAAGTTAAGGACCACAACAAATGCATTCTAACCACAAACAGGCATTTAGTCCCTAGGAACAGATTAGACCCGGCTAAAGCAAAAAACCCTCCTTGACCAGGGACATCGAGTTCTCCGCATCTACTGTTTTGCCCTACAGACCCACTCTCATTCTCAGTATTTGCTAACTTAGATATAGCCTTTGTCTGCAGTCCCCCACCTATCATCATGGAGATAATAATTATTAACTACATGGAGGTGACAGAGTGACTGATTAGCTAGTGGGTGGGCAGCACTTTGAAAAATCTGCAGTGCTATGTAGCTATTCCGTCTTATTACCAATATTCCTATGCACCTACCATCCAAAAAGACAGCAGTGTATAAACAAGAATCAATCTGGAACATCCTCGGTTTCTCTACAATACGACTTTGCTCCACTTGCTGAAGCCACACTGGTGGCTTCAGCTAGTGCCTTCAGCAGGTAATTCCATGGAACTTAACAATGTTCTGACATGTCCACTCAAAGTACATGCATTGATTATAGTGAGGATGCTGTTCAGCTCAGCCAAAGTCTGCCTGTGGAAATCTAAGTCTGTCCATGCAGTATACGCTTTAAAGGTATCTTAAAAGGTTATTCAGTATTTATCAGTCAGGATCCAAACAACCATGAACAACTAAATGACTCAATACCACTGTTACACACAACAGAAGAAAACAAGTACCTACTATTGTTCTAATGCATCTCCTGCTTATTTATTCTTGCTTGATAAAACTAAAGACAATGTAAAGAATTTATTAGTAAGTACTTTAGAGATTGTCATTTTGTTAATTAGTATGTTTTATGTTTCATTTTGGGACTGTACTTACACTTCCAGAGTTCTTTAGCCCCCAGGCTTTGCAGTGTATCAATAGCCCCAGAGGAACTCACCTGAGGAGTCAGTCTACCAGAGCAAGCCTCATATGAGGTGTGAGGCCATTTTCCCTGCTTCAAAATACAGCTATAGGAGAAAATAAGCTTTTCAACTTCAAACAGCTTTCTGCTTAGCTTAGTCATATAGTACACAGAAGAACTTTAATTATCTTCTCTTGCTTGGCCAAATCAGTTCAAACTCCCAGATTCAACCTCTCAAGAAAGGTAACTTGCTGTCCAACTACACTGCCATGTATTGTACATCCATGTGTTGAAAAGCAGGATGCATCATCAGATGAAGGAAGGAAAGTTCTCACCCTTCATCAAGAATTAGTCTCAGCTTCTGCTCCTGCCAGTTCCAGCTATTTACACAATGCTTACTCATACATCCAGTTCTCTCAGGGCTTCTAAATCAGGTCAAAGAGTAGATAAATACTTCAGTGCTCACTGGTAGAGATCACAGTTCTCTCAAGGAAACCAGCAACCTCTCTGAACAGATTCTTCACCTAGACACTACAGCATGATGAGTATAAACAATCAGGTGTCTAAGCATGCCAAAAGCTGCAGTTTGAGAAACCAGAAACTAAAGAAGCTAGAGGTACTGCAAATAAATTAATGAATTTCAGTGCCCTTAAACAGATGTTTAGCGGAGTGACAGGAGCTTTCATGTACATATTCAAAAATACTAATCAAAATTACTTCCAAATACCAGTATGACTACATATTTTAGGCCAAATAGGAGAACATTAAAATATATTTCACAGTAAGGTTTTTCAGAAAAAAATTAACTAGTTGTGCCATCAAAAACATAAGTATCTGATTGTACACGATAGAAAGAATGAACAAGAACTTCTATAAATAGTCACCTTCTATGGAATTGTAACAAGATGTTCTCAAGATATTTAAATGTGAAGTTTAGTTCAGACGTTTAGGTAGTATTGGCTAAGATATGAAAAACTTATTACTCCTAGACAAGCATTTCCAGTCCAATGTAAACTAAAATCTGCCGCCTTGGTAGCATTGGCACCTCAGTCTCTTTTCTGTCTTAGTGAATAAACTGGGTGATGTGCTAGAGGCGGAAACAGCATCACCCGTGAAAGTAACAACTACTACCTTTCAACTTTCCCTGCTTGAAAATTTAGTTTCAGTATGACACTCTTCCAAAAAGAAAAGCTATAGAGTGAAGGTAAGATAATGATCCACTGAGTTAAAGCCTTATCATTTAGGAAAGAATCATGCATTATGATCCAAACTGTAATGATTATTTTAAGTGGATTGCAGAAAACCAGCAGAATTGGCAACATGCTGTTGGTCCCCTTGTAATTTACAGCATCAGAAGCATTACAAAGTAAATTGAAAGAAAAAAAAGAAAAAAACCCGACCAAACCCAACCCTAGATTAGTCTGAATCATGATTTTGTTTGAGAAGTGATGGTATGGATTCACTAATTGATGCAGGAATAAAGCCTGGTGTCATTTCCAGTATCATTCTGAAATGTAATTCATAACACTAGAATTACAAAGACATTACTGGGAAGAGCAGGCAGCTCAAGATACTTAGTTACAGAGATACCATTAACTTGAGAAAAAGAAGAAATACTCCTAGGTGACTTTTATGCCACAACATAGAAACAGAAAAGTAATCCACCTTGCTTGCTGATGGACTTCAAGAGCTGCCTAAAACTGAGAAAAAGATTACCATGAAAGCAATAAACTTCACAATTTGCATTATGAGTTGTTCAGGAAGGCTTTTTGGTTAAAAAAAACTTCATCATCATTTTTCCCCTCCCTGTGAAAGGGGATTCATTAACAAGGTGAGTCCAAAGGAAGACTGGCAGGAAGGTTTATTTTTCATCTACAATTAATTTACAATTGCAAAACTGTAAATTTAATTTACAATTCATTTACAATTGCAAACCAGAGATATTTCAAGGTAACTCTGTAACATGGAAGAGGGTTGGTCTGTTTTGTTTTCTGGGGTTTGTTTTTTCTAAAGATGTATACTTTTTTGTCTTCTTGGTGTTTGATGTTGGGGTTTTTTTTTAAACATACCTTATCCTGAGGGGGAGTGGGTATACCAAAAGACAAATCTCTGTAGGACGCAAAGGCTTTTGTACACTTAAAGCAGGCTATTAAGAAAGGACAGGGAAAAAGATAATCCAGCATTCAAATGGCTTTTACCTTCCTTCTATTTATTGGTTTCACAAAGAAAAGAAAATAGTGTATCCCCAAACAGCTGACTCACCCAGGTGAGTCTGGAAAACACCTTGCCATCATTTGATTTTACAGAGTAAGATGCAAAGAAATCCTACAGGTGGAGAGCTCCAAAGACAACCAAAATCCAACACCAAACAAACAAATCCCAAACAAATGGCACAGTGCTATGAAATAAACACAAGAGTCCATTTCTGGCAAATAACATTGAAAGTATCATTTTTAGAAAGTAACAGCAAAGAGCCAAGCACAACTACATACTCATTTACTAAGGCACAGCCTCCTCACAGATTTCAGTGCCTAGTTTCCATACAAGCACTGAGCACCAGTCTTTAAAACAGAGACCTATGGATGGGTCAAGGTTCCATCTCCAGTGCAGCCTGACAAATGTCCCATGCCTCCTTAACTGTACTGAATGAGATGTTTTACCAGAAGACCATGCCAGTATCTCCATTTTTCCCTGCAGCACAGCCAAGGCAGACAGAGCTAAGGTGTGCTTCACAGCCTCCCTCGCACTTCACTGTCCCAGATACCACAGTGATCAGTGGACATCAGGACAGAAGACACTTTAGGGTACTGAAGATGGGACACTGGGGATGTGATGCACCACGTCACTCAACTGCAGGGTACAGACTCATCTTCAAACACTAGCTAGGAGGGGAGTTCTTGAAGAAGGCAGTAAGGATGCTGGAGTAGGACTATTACTTTAGAAGTGGGTGCCTCCCTGCATAAAAGCCTCTATCCTGCCCCACCATTCCCACAAATGCCCTAAGGGAAGCCACCAGGCCCTCTAGTAGGCATACATATGCTAAAGAGTAAGTCCTGTCAGCTTAGACAATAAATCTCTGCCAACAGCCAAGGCAAGTGCTGGCTGCTCTGCTATTCCAGTACCTGGCCTGAGCATGGCAGGGCTATAGACTGGCAGTACATGCACTTCTTATTCCCAATCTTGTTAACCTTGACTGGACAGGCTGGTTATTTTAAAAAGTTATTTGTATGTATTTTAGAATACACATATTTGGTGTACAGTAGCTTTGTAGAGAATTCTAAGTCTTATGCATTTCTTTCATTAAAAGGTTTTTTACRGAAAGGACTGGAATTGCCTGCCTGGGAAGACGGTGGAGTCACCATCCCTGGATGTGCTTAAAGAAAGACTGGAACTGGCACTCTGTGCCATGGTTTAATTGAGGTGTCAGGAGTGGGTCAGACTTGATCATCTTGAAGATCTCTTCCAACCTAGCAATTCTGTGATTCTGTGAATGTACACACCAAGAATTAATACTCATCTTTGCAAATAATATTCTGACTTTGCAGCACACTTCTACCAGTGGTAAGTATTTTGAGGGTAAGAGAAGAGACTGTTTTTTCTTCTGCTACTTTAGCTAGAAATAGTTTGTCTTCTGCAAAAGGAATTTGCTGACAGCAGAGAGAGCATCTTTTTGAGTACCACCAAAACAACTGAGTTTGTGATCACACCCATGTACCACTTATCAGGATGTTTTGGTACTGACCTGGGCTTACATGCAGAGTTAGCATCATGCACCTAGTTTACACGTGGTCTCAGGACGCTGCCAAAGTGTGTGTTTCTAAGCTGGAGGGTTTCAACCCTGCTGTGTCTACTTAGTCTACACTAACGTGTCAAATCCCTAAAACCACAACTACCCTATATAATGATGCATAATGATGTGATATTACCAGGAGCATTGACACTGGATCAGGCCCAGAGGTCATTCAGCCTACAATCAACTGCTTAAAGCTACAGCCTGTATCAGTCCTGTAGCTACTCAGGGATCAGCTGAAAGACAGCCCTGTATTAGCCCACAATTCAGGGTAACGAGCTACCTTGCTGTCTTCCCAGACAGACTTTGGCTGCACAGGTGGCTGCTCTGAGAAAAGCATGCTGGCACACTGCCACGGCGAGATTTCTGAACTGCAAAACTAACGTTTTCACTGATTTCCCTTCAGGTAACTGGTCACAGTGGTCCAGGACTACTTACAAAATGATACACTTCTAAGCACTGATAAGCAAGTGTAGCATAATGAAATACAAATCCCATAGGATTTTCCCCACATTGTATGATTAAAGGTCAGGGTGAACCAATGACTCAGCTGATCTATATCTGCAAGATGATGCTGCAGCATTGTCACCGCATTTCACAGAGTCACAAACTGGTTGAGGTTGGAAGGGATCTCAAGCAGGGCCACAACAAGCTGCCCAAGACCATGCGTAGATGTTTTTTAACAGAAGGCATATGCTACAACTGCCCTGGGAAACCTGTGTCAATGCTCAGTCATCCATACAGTGAAAAAATATTTCCTGATGTTCAGAATCTCTTGCGTTTCAGCCTCTGCCCATTGCCTCTCACCCTATCACCAGGCATCACTGAGAAGAGCCTGGCTCTGTCCTCTTCGCAAGTTCCCTTTGAGTACCTACAAAAATTGGTAAAATCCTCCTTGAGTCTTCTCTTCTCCTGGTGGAACAGTCCTAGCTCTCTCAGCATTTCCTTACAGTAGAGTATTCAAGTCCCTTCATTACCTTAAACACTCCTTGCTTGATTCCCTCCAGAAGTTCCACATCTATACCTCTTGTACTGGCGAGCTTAACCTCAGATTCATGGCCCATCAGGCAAAAGGAAAAGAGGGCTAAGTGCTCTCTCTACTTGATAAGGAAGACTTTTCCCCAGTGTGTACAGGCTGCATCTGTGTCGGTACAGTGTCAAGTCCTGACTGTGCTTCAGCTGCGTTAACATGCATCCAAAAACTATGTAAGAACTTTCTGAGCTCCACAGGTACACAAGAAAACACAGTCCCAAAGGTAAGCAGTGGTCTTATGGGCCTCAAATTCTCATTTTTGTAAGATTAAATGTATTCATGAAAGTCTGACACCTAGATGAGGGTAAGTGAAAGAAAGTACCCTGTAAGCATCCTAGACTATTCTGACTGCAGTTAAGTCCTGGAACTTCTTTCTTGATATCAAGAAGTACTCACGTTCTATGGATAAATCTGATTCCTCTGCAGAAGATGCAGAACTCCTTACCGCAGGCCTCTGGAGACAGTGTTCCTCAAGATACAACCTAAAGCTGTTTTCATATTTCACACAAGAGCCAAGCAGCTGCTACCAGCATTCACCGAGCACTGACCCTCACACAAAAGCGCTGGTGTATAGTCTGTACAGTCAGACAATGCTCCCAAGGTGGATGAGCCATGACCACTGTGCACACAGTACACAAGAGAAGCCTGCAGGTACCAAGGTATAGCCACAGACAGCTTATAGGGGATTCTTATGCCATTTCACTGCACTCTATTTGGATGCAAGCAAGACCCTGCAAATAGCTCAAAGAGATTGCTCAACACTATTTAATAGAAATAATGACTGCAATATGGTACATGTGCCTGAAGTACATCCCATCAGACTAATTACTCTGAATCTTGTAAATTATAAATATCTGAACACCCAACATTCATCATCCTGACAACCAGTTTAAACATTACTGTGCTCTACCAGAAGGAAACAGAAAAACCTGGAGGCAAACTCCTGGACAGGAAAAGAATACATGACAGCATTCTGGGCTGGGGACTAGTCCCTGTATTTCTGTGGAAGACAGAAGTTGCAGAATTTGGGCAATTTCCATTGTTAGAAGAGGAAGAAAAGCATTCTGAAAGGCAGGTTGGCCGGAGATGTCAGAGTATCCTTGCTGTGTTGAAAGTGAAGGGGAGGATGGGGAAGGGAGTGCAATTACTTGGCAGAAAAATCAAAGGATTGAAATTAAATGAATAATCAAATAAGATGGAGAGGCTGAACTGTTTGTACAAATATTCTAGACAGGTGATAAACCCACCGAATTGCTGATAAATAGATGTCAATTTTAAGAAGGAGGTATAACTAAAGAAAATATTTATCCAAGTTGAAGTTCAGTGGTTGGCTTTATTCTGTACTTCAGAATTGGCTGGAAGCCAGTGATCCCTGTATTTTTGGTTTAAATTCTAATAGGGAAAAATTGAAACAAAAGCTGATGTCATAGGAGATGACATTCACAGGTAATGTGACAGACAAGCAAGTGGGCCTCCTCCAGCACTTTCATGGAAAGGAAAAGATATAATCTCCAAAGGCTATGTATCTGATGCTAAAGGAATCAAGCAAATTACCCTGGTATTTTTGCAAGTTTAAAAACTGTGATTTCTAAACTAGAAAAGCACCATACAAAAATACCTCTGAAGAAAAGGGAACACATGTCAGAACTACAGTCAAAAGTAACTGCAGGAGCATATAATTATGACTGTACACCATTTGCTATGTGTTAACGAAAGAAGTTCAACACTAGTAGTAAAGGCATGTAATAAGCACATTGTGTTCATGAGAGATACTTTAGCAAAAACCTGACAGAATTAGAAGTGTAAATAACTGGATTTAGATTTAAAACAGAAACAACTGGGAGTCATTTCAGAACATTTTATGAAGTAGCCTAGACAGCCACAATTATACAAAGAAAAAAGAAAAATGAAAAACACTAAAACCAGCCTGGATAAGAGAGGAAGTAAAAGAAGAAAATTGAAACAGGTAAGCCAAAAACATGAGAAATCTCAACCATTTTTATGAGAAAAAGTCAAATTATGACCTCTGAGGCTTTGCATAAGACCACACCTTTTTTTTTAAATGACAAGCCACACTGGTCCCCTCATGAAACTACTGCTGTAGACTACTTAATATTTATTAACACAGAAAAACACCCACGTAATTTTCTTTTTTTTTTTTTTTTAGGGAAGCACAGAACACATTTGCAATGACAATGAAAGAGCGCCCACCGAAGACAAACAACACAGAGAATTTATTCAAGTCAGAATGTCAGTCAGAGGTCCAAAGGTTTTAGAAAGGGTGGATAGTAAGGCATACTGACTTGAAACTCTTGAACTATCACCCAAAAAACCTCAAAGGGTGAAAAACGGGTGAGGGAAAGAGACTGCATACCAAGACCAATGGAGTCAGCGTTCAGATGGTCTGCTGTACAAAGTCAGTGGTTTTGAAGAACTGCTAAGCAACTGATCATACCACAAACCAACACAGCCTGCAGTCAGCAACAGTTGTTTGCCTGGTACTACACAGGCAAAGTGCTCAACAGAAAACTGTCTTCCAAACAGGATCTCAACAATATTAAGACTTAAAAAACCCTTAAAAATCTGCACCCATGAGATAAAATAAAAACATGAAACTATTACTGACAGCACTCATAGGTGATGCAAAAGCTACGAACTGGTAAACAATGATGATGATACAATGCTGAAAACTATATTAGAAAGAGGCAAATACTGTATATCCAAATACTGTTAAATATAAACTTGTCAAACAATGACTATATCCAACCTAAAAAGTAATTATTCAGAAAAGTATTTAAGTTACAGCAGTCATCTAAACATGAATAGTTTAATGTCATGGCTCAGTAGGCTGTTACAATCCTTGAACACACTTCAAAAGAGGTATTCCACCTAGCAGTACTTATACACTTGTAATAAGAAGTATATACACATCACTGTTCAATTCTCATGATCTGTACTTGAGTACTGACCTTGAATTAGAAAGACATCAAAAACTAGCTACAAAAACAATTAAAGGATCATAAAATTCACTCTACAGTTACAAAGTTAGAACTGAGCTATGGAACCATCCAGACTGAACCCCAAGACACTGGAATAGTTTCTTTCTGTCCTCAAAGTTGATAATAAATGTAATGTTCATGATTATGATGAACTTAAAAATATCAGTTATGCAGTTATTTGATTTCTTATACTTTATCTAATGTCAGAAAACAAATTCCACAATATATAAAGCTTATCAGACAGGTTGCTGGCATTTTGTGTAACCATGTATTTTGGTTCAAAAAACCACACATCGCCCTCCCAACAGGCACAAACACACACACACAAAACCCCCCCCATCATAAATACCCACAAAACCAAACTTTTCCAAACCCACAAAGAAGCCTAAGTTATTGAGCACAGTGAAATATACAATTAATGTCACTATACTTGAACTAGTCTAGCTTGGTAGGTTGAAATACTGTTTTAAATAAGACAGTTATACTCAATCAACAAATAAACATTTGTCTTGCTTATGGCTCAATTTTTTACTACTTCCCCAGATTTTTGATCCTCTGTGCACATTAAAAAAAAAAAAAAAGGCTTCAAAGAAATGGAAAGGTATTAGAAAATTCCATGTCACTAAGCAGAAGTAGCCCAGCATCATGTAAACAAGACAAAACAGACACAGAAAGTGATCATGTGTTTCTGCGGCTATGGATTATTCCAGAAAATACTGTCACTATTTGAAAATAACTAAAATATAAAGCAAAAGCATTACAAAGTACTTTCATGATACTTTTCTCCACCTTTCTCGTGCTATTCTAACAAAAGACTATGTCCTAGCAGCCTGACAAGTCATATAGTCATATACAGTAACTTTGCATAATTACCAGTTTAAAAAAAAATTACACAATATTTTGTCATTTTAAACAACAAAAAAGACGATATCCTCCTTTACTGGTTTTATATTATTTAATGGGAAAACTCCACAGACAAAAAAAATGCAATTTAAATATTTAAATCTATCCTTCTCACTTTACTACATGAAACTGTAGACCAAAAAGGTCTGCAAATCAAAAAATTCAAAGTATTTCCTGAGAACAACCAAATGGAAACTGAACTAATAAAACTAACCTGGCTGTAAATTTACAAAACAAAGCAAACAAAAAAAAATAAGCCCAAGAATGTCATTGCTCAGAGAATGTTAGCATCATAAATTTCTCCAAGAAAACAATTTAAAGGCATACATACTAACTTCACTGTTCAGCATCAGAAGCTTGCATTTGGTGTAGGAAATACAGCCACAATTAAGCTATTAGCAAATTCTGCTCATGTTGTTTATGTAGTTTTGGTTCAAAGGCCAAAATCTTCACAGATTACTGTGAGTCTAGTTCTTAACCCTAATTAAATCTAAAAATTAATGCGAGTATTATTATATTGTGGCGCCAAACACAGAACAAAATCAAAGTGAATCTGAATTCACTATTATCCTGCCTTGCAGGTAAGAGGAAAGGATGAATGCAATTAAGTAAGTAAATCCCGAGAACAAAAATTTTTCTGGGCAGAGAATGTTTCTGGATTTCTATGAACACCAATGGTGTTAAAATCCAAGCTTAAAGGATTGTAAGACAAGCCATTTTACTGATGTCAACTGTGGGGTGGTGGAGCACTGGTACAGGTTGCCCACAGAAGCTGTGATGCTCCATCCCTGGTAGTGTTCAAGGCCAGGCTGTACAGGGCACTGAGCAACCTGGTCTTGTGCAAGGTCTCTGCCCACTGCAGGGGGCTGGAACTTTAAGATCCTTTCCCACTCAAACTGTTCCGTGACTCAATGAAGCATGCTGCTAGTCAATTTAATGAAATACAGTAATTCCAGTGAATCTTTGTTCTGTTTGTAGAAAATACCCAGTTTTACATTTAAATTAAAGCAGATTTACTCCTAAATTGTCTGTTCTGCTTTTCTGTGAAATAAGTTGCTAAACCAGGAGAGACAGTCACCTAAATGAAATCCATCTTTGCATCACTCAGAGTAAATGTTTACTATCTCCTTATTATTTACCAGTAATGATTATTAATGATTTATTTACCAAATTTAATTACCAATTTATTTATCAATGCTGAGATAAACAGAGATCAAGAGGAAACTGAACATAGTACAACAAAACCCACCTCATGTTATTTCTTCTCAACATTCTCCTCTTACCAAGAAAAACAGAAGTATGTTTAGGTGCATTCTGTGTTTTCAGAGGGGAAAAAAATACATATATAAAGTATTGTTTCATACAGCTATCAAGGAAGATGTACAACAGCTTTAACTTCAGGAAATCACTTACTACCATAGCAGTCCATGGCATCACAAAACAGTTTGGGTTGGAAGGCACCTCCAAAAATCATCTATGCCACCCACCACACCAGGCTGCTCAAAGACCCCTCCAGCCTGGCCTTGCACTCTTCCAAGAATAGGGCATCCACAGCTTCTCTGAGCAGCCTGTTCAAGTGTCTCACCTGCCTCCCTGTAAAAGATTTCTTCTGTAAATCCAATCTCAATCCACTCACTTTCAGCTCAAAACCTTGTCCTCCTACTGACAAACCCAGGTAAAAAGTCTTTCTACAGCTCTCATATATACACTCCTGGTACATTGAAAGGCTACTCTAAGATCTCTCTGGTATCTTCTTTTCTCCTGGCTGAAAAACCCACACTTCTCAGACTCTCCTCACAGGAGAGGGGCTTCATCCCTCTGATGATTTTTGTGGCTTTTTTCTGAGCTCTTTTCAGCCTAAAAGGTCCATGTGCTTCTTGTGCTGAGGACCACAGAGATGGAAGCAGTACTCCAGTCCCACCAGACAAGAATCACCTCCACCCTTGACCTCTCATCCAAACTTCTGATGCAGGCAGGCCTG
This sequence comes from Mixornis gularis, assembly GCA_003546035.1. Classification (NCBI taxonomy): domain Eukaryota; kingdom Metazoa; phylum Chordata; class Aves; order Passeriformes; family Timaliidae; genus Mixornis; species Mixornis gularis. Next base: position 2,120,664 of record QVAJ01000130.1, read on the forward strand.
GCTTTCCAGGTTCCAAGTGTGCACTGCTGTCCCAAGCCCAAGTTTTTATTCGCCAGTACCCCTAAGTGTTCCTGCACAGGGATACTCTCAATCCATTCATCCCCTGTGCTGTACTCATGTCAAGGGTTGTCCCAGTCCACAGGCAACACGCCCAGGTCCACTTACCTCCCATCAAAAGTATCAACTATACCTCTCAGATTGGTGTCACCTGGAAATGTGCTGGGGGTGCAACTTCCCACAGCTTATGTCATAATGAAGGGATTAAACAGTACTATTCCTTGAGGGACACCACTCATTACTGTTTCCACTTTGCCATTAAACCACTGACCATAATTCCTTGGATGCAGCCACCATGTCAATTCTTTATTCATCAAAAAGTCTATCCATCCAACTTCCTTCAGTCCAATTTAATAGTAAGAATGTTGGGAGGGGGCACCATATCAAAGGCCTTACAGAAGCCTAGATAAATGACATCTCTACCTCTTCCTTTGTCCACTGATACAGTTACTCCATCATAGAAGGCCACACGATTAGTCAGGCAGTTAGTCCTTCGTGAAGCCTTGTTGGCTGACTCTATAATGAACACCTCCACATATTCTGAATGCTTCAATAAATGTTTAAAGAATATCTGTTCTGTGATCTAAAGACTAAATTATAGCCTGAGTTTTGTCTTGAGTTTTAACATGGTCAAGGAGATTTCCCCTGCTTGGGAGGATTAAAAAGTTTCTCAAGTGTTTGTCATGGGATTTTATACTAAATTCCTCTGCGAAAACATGCAATACCTGTAACTTCCCAGATCAAACCTACCACAAAAAATCACTTAGAAGATTACTTAATGGATTGGGGGAATGGCAATGAGCCAAACACATTCTGATCTCTAAATCTCTCTTTTAATAATGGGCCAAGTCAGCCAAGAGAGCTGTTTGGTGGCCTGCACTCTGGGATTAACTACTAATCCCATCACTGTTGAAGATGACCAGGTGCATACATCATAACCACCCCTCAAAAAACCAGGCAGTTGCAGGACAGGAGAGATTTAAGTGGCCTGAAGATTGTTGCTGTGTCACATTTCTTGGTGCAATACAACAGCTGTGTATGAAAACACTTCTAAGATTCAGGTTCTATTAACACACAAACAAGAAGTTAAAAGCAGGAAAAGAGAATACCGGAGTTATTCAAATATAGGTGTAAGAATATCTCCTTTATTCTCTGGCTTTTTCTCCCTAGCACAACTACAAAGCATCTCTGTTTCCAGGCTACTGTTATGTTCTTTTTAAAAACAAGCAGAAAAACAAGTCAGTAGTATTTATTTTAAAATAAAATCATTATTTTTCCTTCCTAAAAGATTAACTGAGTTAAAACAAATTTTACAAAGGAGTACTCCAGGTTTGTTATTTGTTTGTTTTTTCTTGTTCCTTTTTGCAAACCATCTTTGAAAGGTTTTAACTGTCAACATAAATACTTCATTTTAACAACATCTCGACAGCACGCTCCAAAAACACAAGCATCAGATCCTCCAACTACCTGGACGGCTGTGTAAGAATGTATTCAAGATACATGAATGATGCCTTTATTTTTCAGCATTTAATTTCAATTGCTTTGGCTGCTCTGGTCTATGAGACTAAGAGGACTTACAGTGCTTTGCAAATCCATTATCAGAGCAAAATATAAGTTCCATACTTGATCATCAGTTTCCCAAGCCTCATCAGTTCCCAAAAGCATACAGAATGATGGCATCTTTTCCAACTTCTATGTGTTCTGCATTTTTCTGGTGTTGTGAGCTAGCAGCTGCTTCAGAAGCCTTCTGTTTATCTTTCTGGATGACACTGTTCACCCAGAAATGTGGGCTGGAATACCTTTCAGCATTCTTTTTCAACATTCCCTAATAAAAGCAAGATAATGAACATTAACATTGAAGACACTAAGGAGTTAAAAAATCTCCTGTGATGGTTTTATAGAACAAGGAAATAAAACCAAGTTTCCTTAACTCACAGAAATTTTCATTCAGTATAAGAATTCAAAGATTATTATTAGAGCAATGAATTAGCCAAGGACCAAGAAGAAAATGCAAGTGTCTAGCATGTAGCTCAGTACAGTGACAGACACAGTTACAAAACTAGACAGCAATGTATATTCTGTGTAATAAGAATAAATACGATTATAATTAAAATATATTTTTCCTAATGGATAATTTCAAAGTGTACCTAAAATACGTTCACTACGTTATACCTTAGCTTATGAAAGTATGATCAAGAATGGCATCTCTTTAGGTTGATTTCATGGCTATGTAGCAACTAAATGAGTCATTTCTACCTTGATTCCTGTTTACTCAAAGAATTTCTAACAGGTTGACTTTTTTTCCACATCCAGATACGCCAAGTTCCTACAAAACAGAAACCTGTGCTCTTACCTTGGATTTAACATAAAGGTGGCTAACCCCATCTGGGCAAACACTATTCTGATCCATTTTTGGTGATGCTTACCAAGATTTGAGCTGTATTCTTCGGTTAATTCCAAAAGACTTAAGGATCTAACTGCACTCAGCTCTTTAGAGAAAAGATTGGGGGTAGAGGGGAGAAATATAACATACTTCAAAATTTAACTGCACTTTCCATGATTTCCTTCGGGAAAAACAAATCCCCCTTCAACAAACTTTTGACAGCTGGGACTGAGTACCCAAGTACTTCAACAAGGACCACAATGGCATTCTCCTAGATACAAAACAAAAGACACAGATAATCAGTGAGAACAGGACCTTGGATAGAAATCTTAACCAGGTACTCTGAGGCAAAAAGACACAGACTCTAGTACTAGTCTAAACGACCTAGTCTCATTCATTCCTAACAGATGCTTCTTCCACACTCAGGTCAATCTAAGTTACAAATGGCAAAGCTCCCAGATGAAGCTCTCAATACACAGCTCAGCTGTACTGAGGCAACAGTGATATAGTCTTTAACTTTCCAATTTAGTGAATCACTAGTTGCTTCCACTTTCATAAACTTTCTAATGTTCTGTTGCTTATTCAAGCAATACACGTATTGCACACCACCTACTTTCCACAGAAAGATGAGCTGAACCAACACAGTGGGGCTCACCTAAATAATACAATTCATTACAGTAACTTGTCAGATGATTCTGCCTTAACAGATTGACAAAGGAGGAATCTTGCTTGGTGGGGTTCATTTTTGTTTCTGGAATAGCCACACCACCTTCTCAAATGCAGAATGCAACGAACAACAGTACTTTTCTGTTGGCAACTGCATCTGCCTTAGGGTTCTGGGATGAAACTCTGCACTACTGATAAACAGTAAATAGAGTGTACAAATTAGGTGGTTTAATTATTCCATGCCATTTGTCCTTTGAAAACTTACAAAAGACAAAAAACTGTAGACAATCACGCTTCAGTTTAGTCTCAGTATCAGCAGTACTTATTGAGGGAACAATGTGCTTTCAGAACACTTCAGATTTAAACCTTAGTTTAGCCTAAAAAAACATTTGTGCTAATCCTGGAACTCCCCCAGTAGCTTTCAAAATTTTTAACTTCTAAAACTTTGGTATCTCTGGGACTTCTCTCATCCAGTTTTAACAGATCTAACCTCTTTGCAGAGCTAATAATATTTAAAACCTGTCGCATGCTTCTTTCTTTTCGGCCAACACCACGAGTATGGCTTCCTAGTGCTTCCAACATGGTAATTCTTCCTTTGTTTTCTCCTGCTTTCTAGCTCTTTGTTCTTGCCAGGTTTAACAATTCAGTTAAAAAAAAGGTGAATATTTAAAAAGTCATAATTTCATCCGTAACAGATGTTCATACACAGTTGCATTTGTGTACAAGAACAGATTTTCTTCAGTCTTATGCCATTCAGCTAAAGGAAGTTGATAGAAAAAAATACTGTGCTACAGCATTCTATTGTTGCAACAAAGCTAATCACCATTAATCAGACATCTACCTTACTTTATTTCACACCTCTCTGTGATCAGTTTTGCAGAAGCTGCAAGGTAGTGCTTTCCCCTATGAAATTGCTGTTACCACATACAACAACAAAATTAATATAAAGCAACTAAAGGAACAGAATTATTATTTCTTCATTTTGCAGCGCACACCCAAATGCCCATTCTCCAAAGATTTCTCTGCTCAGCATGCATTTCTTCATCCTACATTTAATCAACATTGTCTGTCAGTGTAACATACAAATTAGGGGCCACTTGGCTCTTTGACACGTAAATAAAGCTAAATTAGTCTGAATTTTTTAACTGTTCAGACCCTCTGATAGTTCCTATTAACTTCGGTGGGTGTAGACCACTTACTGAGTTGTAAAAACAAAAGAGCAACAAACCCTTTTTAATGGCTGCACACAAAGTATTCTTTTGTGGTGCACTAAAAGTAAGTGTCCCTAAATTTTCTAAATACATGTTCTCCACATTATCACACGGATATCCAAATGATGATTTGTGTTTTCCTACCCCACAAAAAATTATGTTCTTATATATGGACATATCTGTGTATATGAGAATACATCAAGGTATTAATATCCAGAATGAAAGTATATTTCCTCATAAACACCTTCTGCTAAATATTTACCTATCTAGCTACAATAATTAAGAAGAGCTAAGTTAATTATTTGTTCATTTTACAGCAGTACATATGTACTGTGTCAACTATCTAAAATTATTTGAAAGAGTTCAGTGTGAGTAGGGTAGGCTGATAGAAATACAACTCACAAGAAAAATAATGAAGCTTGTTTCTCCAGCTGAAGAAGTTATATGAAACAAGAGTCTGCCATTGTTGGCTTAACAGACCCATTTCCTCTTCAACGTACCTACACAAAGTCCGCCTCTTTGTGAATACACCAAGTTCTGCATGTTCGACATCTAATTCTGCTGACACAAGTTTAAGACAAAATACGTATATTCATCTTCTGTTCAAAAACTTTTTTTGGGGTAAGGTTGCTGTTCATGCCAATTCAAACAGTTTACCATCCATCTACTTTCTGTGCTACAGCATGGAGAACAGGACACTTGTATCAAGTAAAGTCTCTTCAGTGACACATTCACTATCTTCAACACAAGAAGCACCTAACTCTCTAAAAAGCATGCTTTGCATGTGACACAATACCAACCAATATGCTGCAAAAAAGTAGCACCATCACACACACCTCCAGTACCTAATGTGTCCAGGGTTTACAGACACGCAGGCATAGCCAGCACAACATCTGCAGATTATTTTCTTAGATACTCAAGGCACATCCCACTAAGAAAACAGTGTACAATATTAAAGTATAGAGTCTACAGGCAGACCATGTCCAGGACTGATGGTTTATGGCTACAAACCTGCCATGCAGACTCAAATGCTGCTTTCTGAGCCCCTGGAAAATTTACATGGATGGCAGGAAAAAATTATATACAGAAGTATGGCAAAAAAATTATGTATGTAAGTATATACCTCTTACTATTTAAAAATAAATATGTACATACATGTTTAAAATAAAAGCATGCAGAACACATAGGCAAACATAAAATATTAGAACGCCTCTTTGTTTTCTCCCCTAATCATAAAAACAATGTGTTTTTACAGCTAACAGCAAACATTGGATGGATATTAACAACTGTAAGCTCTGGAGAACAACCACAGGGTTTTCCAAAGTGTTCAGCAGTAATGATATCCAGAAGAGTTTGAAAAATACAAATTAAAACCAAATTCGGTGGAAGACTGTATTTGTTCCAAAGTGTCTTGAAACACTACAGCCGAGTTTTGCTAGCTGAAACTACTACTATGTAATATGCTTCAGTGCATATTTATGGATGGTGGCTTTCCACAATTACAATTGTAAAAAAAATACTTCGTCCTGTTCTAATATGCTAAAAAAAAAATCAAATAATGATGTACAAACAAGCACCTGAAATTGGTATTTTAATGTTTAATCAAAGAGTGTTTATTTTTACACTAATACCTACAAATAATCTTAGCATTAGAAGTTTTACACAAATGACTTTGGATTTTTACACAAATTACTTTGATTTCACGAGAAGTAAAAAGACATTAGAGGACTGTATCAAGCAGTATGTGTGTGTGTGTGCATGTGTGCGTGACACACTAACAGTCAGGAGGAACCTACATTACCAAGAAGGCACTGTTGTTTTTCACAAGTTAAGGAGGAAAAAAACCTTTTCCTCTGAACCAAAAAGATTATTTTTTTCTTTCTATTTGCTACACGTGCATTTTTATGCGTGTACATCTAATTTTTAAGCAAGTGTAATAATAAAAAAACCTAACACAGATACACTTGTTTGTGTCTTAAAAGGTTAATAATACCTTTCACTTTGCACTTGCAACTAGTCTGAAAAACATGCACAGCCACTTAACAAGACTCAGCTTAAACTGCACTAGTATTCTCTTTACAAATCAAAAGATATTCCTTAGTCCCATATGTAAAAACCCTTAACACATTTAAGTTTTTCATACCCAATAATACTTAAGAGAGTGGGACTGAGAAATTGGTACTTCCAGAAAAGAAAAAGCAAACAAAAAGCAACCCAAACATATTTGCTTATGTTTACATAAAATTGAGCAGCAGTAGTAATTTTCCCCCTAAAAATGAGGGGGAAAGAGATGAAATGTGGCAATAAACATCAATTCAGTATTAAAAAAATCAGATTATTTTAAGCATATTCAGACAGTTTTCATGCTACCAGCCTCACCATTTTTAATAAATATATTTTCATTTGAAAATGGTTTCGTCTGCCTCATAACCATGTGAATGGCTTGTACCAACAACATACTTAGCAACTGAGCAATTGCTTATGCTGGGGAAGCAATGAAAGTGACTCAAAAAAAATCGCCCTAAGGTACTTAAGATAAACCCACTTATGAAAGAAGTTTCCCTAAAATTGTTTTAGAAATTGAAACTGGAGCCTATGCAATACCAAGACATCAAGGGTCATTCACCACACACTGCATTTCAAGACAAGATTACGAAGTGTTAATCCAAGCGTGCACACACTCATTTTCAGTAAAACATATGACAGTGGCTGAAAAAACAAGAGACAAAAAAAGCATGCACAGTAACAATTTCTGTACTGGTTTTATTACCCAGGTATATGGATATGCTGTTAAGTACATGCAGCCAAAAGTTCACCCCTCTAGATCTCTAGCACTAGATCATGCCTTCACTTTTACAAGCCTGTTGGAACTCTTAGCTGGCACTGATGATGAACGCAGAAATCTTTTATACAGGAACTTAACAGAGTTTTCCCTAATTCCTTCTATGGGTTGGCTTCTCCCCTTTCTTCTGCAAATCCCCACACATTATCTGATCCAAAGCGATGCTGGACTCCAGTCTACCAACATCTACCCCATGTTAGTTAGTATCCCATCTACTTCATGTTAGTGGTTGGGAGGACCTTGTGAAGCAACCCAAGGTCTGCGTTGCTAGCTGCAGAACTGAATCTCTGAGTATCTTCTCTAGGTAATATATACCAGTCTCATTCAGTGAATTTCAAACATATCCAAAAATCTAGTAGAAGTCTCCAGCACTACTGTAAGAGAAACCAAGAATATACAGAAAAAAAATGGACCTGAGTAACAGGTCAAATCTATGAACTACCTCTCTTGAAGCAAATGTCTATCATTAATCATACTTAAACATCCACAATATTGAGTGAGGGCAATCCATTTTATCTTCTTTGTGAATCTTGGAAGTCACACCGTGCACTGCCAAAGACCAAAATCAGGCCAAAATCTGACAGAACATCATTACTGTGAGCGCTCCATCCATGTCCACTACTTCTCTCCCACACCAGTTAGAGATTTCAACCTTCTCTATACACAGAAGATAACCTTCAGGAAGTAGTATATTCATATGGAAGCACTAAAATGTATTCAAGCTTTTCCTTTCAACTTCCTTACCTCATTGAAAAGGCAGTTTACTTCCCCAGTATAAATCACAACTTCCATACACACGGACAAAGGGAAAAAATCTTCCCTGTAAACATCCCACATCCATTTGGAACATACTCACTCACTCATCCACACACCAGACAGTAGTGCAAACATACTTTAAGGCCTGTCAGTCCAGGCAGGAACTATTACCAGGGAGCTTATGCGACACAGTGTTGGACACGGGCAGGCATATTTTAATTCGAAAGGCTTATTTTAACATAAGCCAAATTTCTATTAGACAAATGACGCCTCTGCATACATGCAACTCTAAAATAGCAACCTCTGTTTTAATTGAGGAGAAATTATACAGTTGATTTTATTTCCTGACCAGTGGGTGGATTCCAACGGTATTAAAGATCCTGTAATCATCCCGCACACTTCAGGTTACCCCTCAGCTTGGCATGTGCATCTGGGCCTTTGCGGCCCCCTTTCTTTTACAGAAACCGGTGCGCAAGCTGAGCACAAGCCCCTTATCCCACTTTACCTCAGTAAATAAAAATCAAAATAAAAAATGCAACCGGTGAGCTAACAACCTTCCCGAAGCTCACGGAACAATGCAGATATCACACCCGCTACCACGGACCTGCACAGCGACTCCCTTCCTGAATCCGTTTCGGTACCATCGCTCCCCCACACACATCGACATTTGCCACTCGTCCCGCAGCCCCCTCACTCACCCGCTATCAATTCCCTCTCCATTTTGAAAGGCTGCTTCCCGTTCCACACCGAACCCACCCGCCGACGATGCCCGCCGGGCGGGCACACACGCCCCGTTCCCCGCGGCGGGGGCTCGGCCTGCGGCTCCCCGCGGCGGGGGCGACGAGCGCTCAGAGGCACCGCAGGCATTGTCGCTGCCGCCTCGTCCCCGCCGCCCGGTGCCTGCCCCGCGGCACGGACCGCGCGGGCGGCGATGCCCGGGCTGCAGCCCGGCGACACCTGGGGTGTGCGCGCCGGCGGCGGCCCGAGGCGAGCGGCCCGAGGCGAACGGCCCGAGGCGAACGGAGGAAGCCCCACACTCACCCAGCAGCAGCAGCTTCAGCTCGCGGCGGGCGTCCCGCTTGTCCCGACGCAGCTGACGCTCGATCTCGTCGTTGATCCGCCGGGCTTCCTTGGCTTCCTCGCTCAGGCAGCACGCCATGATGGACTCCAGAGTCATTCTTCCTAACTGGTTCAGACACAGCCCCCACCCCCCCTAAACCCGCACGCACACTCGCAAACACGCACCCCGCCGCCGCTCCGGCCCCGGGGGGCACAGGCGCTCTCCGAGAGCCCGGGGGCCGCCGCAGGGCAGGCGAGTAGGCACAGCAGCCTTGATGCCACAGAGGGGCAAGAAGAAAGGCAGGGCCGCTGGCGGCGCGGATCCCGCTCCCTGCCGCTGACACCCGCCGCTGCCAACTCCTTCTCTCCTCTAAATCATGCACGGAACAACATGGAAACATCCACCGCGGCGGCAGCAGCAGCAGCAGCAACACCGCTAGCCAGGCGAGCTGCCCCTCGCCTCGCCGCCCCCCTTCCCTCGCCGCCGCCCGCAGCCTACACGGTCCCCGAGTGTCCCTGGCGGCCGCCGACACCCCCGCCGCCCTCCGACGCGACCACCCCACCCCCTGTGGAAGCGCTAATGCCCACTAATCCCTCCCCCGCCCCGCACACGCACACATCTCCCCGCCGCTCCCCGCCCCCGGAGCGGGAGCCCGGCTCCTGCGGGGTGGGCGAGACCGCAGCTGCCGGGCAGGAAGAGCTTCCCCACGGCCGCTCCTCCTTCCCGCCGCCTCGGCCGCCTGCCTTTCCAAGCAGGAGGCGGGGAGTAGTGGTGAGGGAAAGCGGAGCTCGCTGTCACGGAGCTGCCGCTGTTCGGCTCCGCTCGGTTCGGCCCTGCCCGCGTTGTCGACACAGCAGCGGAAAGGGAAACGAGTACACTAGCAGGGGTCGAGCTCGACCGGCTTATAAATGGTCGGGCTCCGCGGGCGTGGTGCAGTAGGAATATGGCGGCCCGGCTCCCGCCGCCGCTCCCGATCTCTCTCCGCCCCGCGGCGCGGTGGGGGCGAGCGGCCGGGGCAGCCGAGCCCCCGCCCGCGCTGTGCCGCCCCCCAGGGCCGCCCCGCCCGCCCTGCGGCGGCGGAGGAGGGCAGAGGAGGAGGTGCGCGGAGAAACTGAATGGATTCTCTTGCCAAATGGCTGCGAGGAGCCGTGTCTGCTCCGGTTCGTCCTGCCGGGCAGCGCCTTCCCCACGCCGTCTTTGCTTTCGCTTCCTTTGTTTTCAGTCGTGGGCACACATTTTTATTCGGTTCCCATCCTAGGAGAGATGAGTTGGGTTGGCAGGGACTGGCGGAAAATGTGGCCGGCTGAAAAGGAAGGAAGGAAGGAAGGGGTGAGGAGACGAAAATGCCTTTTCCACCTTTGGCCGGAATGGCAAGGCAGAGCGGGAAACACACCGTCAGGCACCGAGAAGGTTTAGCGCCCTGCTCCCTGCTGGGAAGGCAAAGCCGCGCGTTCGGCACTAACGCGCTGGGACATCCCACGGAACGCCACCAGTGTGGCCGATATTCGGCTGCGGTGAGTTCTGTTCGCCCCAGCCCCTGCCTCAGGCCCAGTCCCTGGAAAGCTGTCCCCACGTACCTTTCGGTAGCCCCAGGGTGATGGCATACGATCGAGCAGAAAGCACTGATGCACCTTCTAGTTTTTGTGAATTCATAAATTCCTCACAGAATTCCCACACCTGCACTTCCTTTGGCCACCTCCATATTAAGCTGCTTGTATCTAGGAATGTTGCCACATCGGCTGTGAATCTGGTACTAGCCTAGGTAGTGGGTAGAAAGRCACATCACTCTATCTTGTAGCTCCATGTCTGATGCCTCACCAGCACCTGCTGACATCTGTTTTGAAATTCATATGCTCTTTCCGAGAAGCTTCCATATGGCCTGACAAAATTACTTAAGTAAGGTCTGCTGTAAAGAGTAATAAAATGAGGGAATTAAAAATAAACAAGAGAATAAAACAATCAGGAAAATAATACATTTGATCAAATTTTTAGCGCATGAAAAAAAAATTTCTTTTAAAAATGCATGATTTCCACCTAGATCTATATTGTACTAATAGTACATATAGTGTATAAAAATGGTTGATGCAACTTGGAATCTTTTTTCTTTATTCCAGTCAGTGACTTGTAGTCAAATTGGGTAGTTTCAGCTATTTAGAATATATTATATTTAATTCAAAGCATATTCTCTCTTTTAAAACCAGTATGTATATAAAGGTATCTATGCATTCATCTGTATTGTGTTCTGGTTCCAGATGCATTAATATTACATGCAATTAAGATTCCTAAAGTGCCAACACTGAATTACAGAGACAACAAGTAACAAAAAAGAGGGGAAGAAAATAATTACGAGGGTTTTCAAGATAAATGGTAGACTTTTCTTCTAAATGCCAGAGTCCAAAAGAGTGAAGGTGAGTGCATGGTAAAGCTCACTAGAAATACTTGCTAGATGTTTTGTACATCGTGTCCAAATCCACAGCAATCATCTCTAGGAATCACATCTTGAAGAAAGGTTATGAACAGGTCAATGAGTTTCCAACCTTTGGGTAAACTGAATCATTATCCTCTCCAAAACTGAAGGCACACTGTTCTAATAAAAACTGTAAGAGTCTGCACTAGCAGAAGTTGGACTGAACTTTCTTAACTGTTTCATATACTCAGTATAGAAGGCATGAACACAGTGTGTACCTCAAATGCAGAACTGTCATTTAATTTTGCATTTTTAATGAGAAAAGACACCCCACAGACTACAACTGTAATCTGTATGTACTACTTCTATTGATATAACTGGATTTCAAATCTTTGCAGAATAAATATCTTCAGATTTTTAATGGATGAGCCATCTAATCCTGAATATGGCATCAGCAGATAGCCATTATAGACTGCTTTACTAATTTGCTTCATGATTTAGTGGAAGAACCCCATTATGAACAATTACATGATAATAAACCTATGAGGAAATTTCTTTCCAGACCTCAGTTCCATAATGGTTGGCTTTTGTTTTGAAATGCGAAACATCCTTTATAAATATTTTATCCTAATAACAACTATCAGTAAATGACAGAAATCTTTACTGCCCATACAGGTAATTATTATTATTATTATTATCCACAGATACTATCCATATTGTTACCTAACCCTGGACAGATAATTCCTGAGAAGCCTCCCTATAGCCCTAAACTCATATTCCTCCATCCAAATAGTCTCCAGTGCACGGCTCATAGCAACCCATTGCCTGCAAGATGTTTTAATGTTGCTTACTGCCGTGGGAAATTAAAAGTGAGACGGACAGAGGGAGAAAAAATGGTATAAAACACCTTGCGTCTTTGGTATTCTTACTCGTAAGACAGTAAAGATTTAGAAACTACCACTATGTTTTATCATGTTCATAGCATTCTTTGCACTGATCTATCCCAGTTTGCAATTTCTTCCACATGCTTGAAGATATTTATTGTCGCTCTCCTCTGTCTCTTCTGCCTGAGACAGGTTTTCTGTAATTTGACAGTTCCAAGTGGTGTCTGAATTTTGTACTCACATGACAGTAAAATGGAAGATTGAGTATAGCAACATCATAGAATGTTCATAATTAGTAAGCCTGCCATCTTAAACAATGGGATGTCTTGTGAGTGTTTTTTGGTTGCCATTGTGCATTAAGAGGATATTTGCACAGTGCTATGCACAAGTACATCCCAGTCTTGTTTGTGAATGCTTCTAGTAAATTTAGAGGCTGTCAGTATGTCTGAGTTGAGTAAATTATCCTTCCAGTATGCCCCCCTAAACAGGTTTTTGTTTGCTGGTTTTGTTTGGGTTGGSGTTTTTTGGGGGTTTTTTGTTTGTTTTTTGTTTGTTTGGGTTTTTGGTTTTTTCTAAGGGAAAAAAGCCACCCCAAATAAAATGTCTCTGCTGTTCCTTTGGTGTTAAATGAATAACATCTAGTATTTGCAGTTTCATTCAACTGCTTTCCATTTGTTCCAGCGTGTATAGTTTTGACAAATTATCTTCTGAATGTTTCTCAGTGTTACTTATTTCAAAGCAAAAGGTGCCCACCAAGGTGCTAAGGTACAGACTAATGACCAGGGGAGAGTTAACCCCCTTGTTTTTTCACCTGATTTATGCAGAATTTTAGTCACTTCTTTCCTTCTACCTGTTTGCATGTCGAGGTTCTTATGGGTGACCTATCTCAGAAAAAGCTGAAGTTTTTTTCAAAATGCTTTTGTTCTTCAGACTTATCTGTTATTATTGCTTTTCCCCGGTGCCAGAAGAGGGGTGCTGTGCGGAGAAGTGCATGTAGCACCCCCGCTGTGCCCCCCAAGTGTGGCGCGGTGCGGGACGCACGCCCCGGCCAAGCGCGGTGCGCCAGGAGCAGGCATTGTGTCCGCAGCACTCCCCGCCAGCGCACACGGCCGTGCCCACTTCGGCAGGACAGACTGCCAGCTGCATGCCTTGGCTCCTTACCTGTGCACGGAACTGATCCTGGGGCATTGTGTTGGGTGGGAATTTTTTTGGTCGTCAGGGTTGGTTGGTTGGTTGCTTGCTTGCTTGTTTGCTTGACTGGGTATTTTCCCAGAGTTTGCTGTTAATTTAAGGATTTGCATTGTCTTTCACAAAGTTTCGGTTGACCCTTCAGTCCTTCTCATGGAAAACGTCTAGTAGGCACAGTGTGATCCAGACCACCACTTCTGTGGGAATAAGCTGCTGGATCACCTGCATGAGCCAGCTGTTCCTGTATTGTTCTGCACAAGTCTGGTGGAACAGGATCATAAATTTCAACCCTGAAAAAAACCCAAAAACCCAAAACAAAGCAGAAAGTCTCACCACGCTTGACATAGCTATATGACACAAATTACATTAATAAATTGGTAGGGTATGAGCTGATACTACAGTAATATGGCCACTCAAAAGGAATACTTAAGCCTTCAGTATTGGCACCTGCTGTTTCTCTGGTTACTTTTGTCTTATTGCTTTTACCATAAATGGATGCCAATTATGGATCCTTATTTGTATTTTTATTATTTGACAGTTATATAGGCTAAAATTCTCCTCCCAAAAGTTTCAGCAAAGCCTGTGATTAAGTGTTCAGCCCAGGATATAGTATGGGAGATACTAATCTTCCATCTCTGTGATGTAAATTAAATTTCATATTTTGGCATCATAGATACACTATTGTTTCTGTCAAAATACCTTTCAGGTGCATTTATTATTTKCATCACATCACATTTTTCTTTCAGCTTCTTGAATTTTTAACAAGGCGGCTTTTATTCTTTATGGGTTTCTTATTTTTATGCAAGTCCAAAGTAAGTTATTCATATATATAATCACATGTATTTATTAATCTAAAGAGACTTTGTATACTGTCTAGTTCATTTGCTACTGTCTAGTTCATTTGCTATCAGTAGGACTTCTCATGCTCTGCTGGGTTAATGGCATTGTATGTTTGGATTATTTATCTAAGACCTCACACATTCTATTCTAGCTTTTACTCTTCCCCTACAGTCTACTCTTGGATATATGCTTCCTAATTCTGATTCTATTTAAGTTTCATAGCCTAATAACTCCATCGTTTTCAATGGAATTGCACTGTTTTTCATTATCATACACAGTAGTGTCAGACCCTGAGCTCCCTTTAAGACACTATACATTGTAATCCTGTGACTCCTCCAGTTTGTTTAGTGACTATTTCAGAAATAGTCTAACCATTAGAAAGCATAAACTGATAGGCCCTCATGCCGATCTTAGCTCCCATTGTGTCACAGGACAGGGAGGCAAGAGTTACACGTTACTCAGACAGAGGTAGTTCTTTTCGTATTTCTTGGAAAAGTATTATTTATAAATCTTTCCATCATCCAGAGAGTGCGTCAGCTGAGGTTATTTTTTTGCAATCCCAAGTATGTCACTAGAGGGACCATGGATAACTATCTCATTGCCCATAATTTTATAATGGAAGGCTAATCCAAAATCAAAGCATTCTTCAGTACTTTTCACAATCTTGCACCAAAGTTTAGTATGTAAAGTAAAAAAATATTTTTCCAGGGAAGATGAACAGAAAATAAATACCTACTTGCATGTAATAGTGCTACATAAAATTATCTTTTCAATATGCAATTTATACACAAATTAAATGCAAGAATCTAGAAGCTTTAGGAATGAATTCTGTACTTTGTTTATGCTTCATGTCCAATATTAATAGAAGCATCAATGTATTTTGGACATTACTACCAAATCTCCTAATGAAAATCACATAGAGATGTGTGAGGAATAAGTGACATGAGGATAAAAGTTACGATCTAGTCAACTGCATTTTCAGATAAGCAATTAAATTATTTTTATTGATACATGTAATTTGAAGCGTCATAACAGAAGTCCATCAGGAGACTGCTTCAAGTATTTATGATTTTAAAGTGAATGCAGAGGAAGATATTAAGACAACAGGTGATCAGTGTTTTCCTCTAAGTCAAAGTACAGTAGTTGGGAAGGTATCTTTCTTTCTCTATATGAAAATCTATTAAAAAATTTGTAGTACTTAGGAAAAATGGCCCTCATTAAGTCTTAGGTAAAGCAATCACAAATACTTGAGAAAAGTAGTATTTCCATGGAAATATTTAAAGTAATGGAGAAAACTCAGTTGGAAGATAGCAAAATAATTGGCTTCCATTTTTATACTTCAGGAAATATTAAGCAGGAATCAAGGCACTAAGTTACATACTAAAGTAAAAATGTGGGTTGAATTGTAAGCCTCATTTTATAACTATAGTTACAGTTACATAACTTTAGTTATGCCTATAACCTCAGTTTATATAACTGTAACCTCAGATAGCCACATAGTATGTCTCCTGAACCAGTACAGGATGACTTGTGAACTTGAATTTGGGCAGGAATAGAAAAAATTCTCATGCCTGAGATGCACACCTAATAGTAGTGGAGCAATGATTGCCGTTATCAGTCGAATTCCCCTGCAGTTAACTTGGAATTTAGATAGTGCTCTATACTCTTAAGGAAGATTGGTGAATCTATAATAATATTTAAGGGAATTGCGGAAATTAATTAGTAGGAAAAAGCATATCTTTTTGTTTCATTTGTCCTAAGAGACAGAGAAAAGAGACTTTTCAATACTTAGAAAATGCTGCTTTGGACATATATAGAGAATTGGATAGAGTTTTGAGATTGTTTAAATACCAGTTTGGATAAAACCCATATTACTTTGGTATGGGTATAATTGTGAAGCAGGCTGTCAGGGTACTGTATTTCTATGGGATTGCTTCCTAATCTGGTCATAATTTGAATTGTGGGTTTGCATTGCCTTACATAGAATCTAAATAAAAATCCTCTGAAATTTTGGTTTTGTTTTGACGGTTATATATTTAAGGAGATTCAAAGAAGATTTTTTTTTTTTTTACTCCAAAATAGGTAGTGTTTAACAGAACTAAAACTTTGAAGAAACGGAAACTTTCAGAAGAATCAGTGGTTAAATTTTAGTTTGGATACTGAGAGTAATTGTATCTGTATTTTGACTTATATAGGATATTCAAACCTCTTGTATTTATGAGGGAAAACTTCTGTCATTAATACCTTCTTTGGCTAAGAAACTAGTCGTAAGTCTGAGATTTACAAGGAAAAAAAAAAGCTTTGAGCTCCCCCTACTGTTCTTTCCATCCAAAAAGATGGAAAACCTGAATTTTGTTTTGATGGGTAAAATACCAAGCTGATACAAGAGAAATTTAATAATACAGAAGTACCATTTTAAGTTTCTGGTAATGTGCTATTAACAGTGGAGAGAACCAGAGTGTTTAAGTTGTTTTCCAGGTTGTTAGTGCTCTCAGTTTTTGGCATTTGTAGCACAGTGTGCATGAAAATGTATTCCTTCACATAAAATAGTTTTCAAAATTTTCCATGCAAAGATATTATTTATTGTTTGCGTATGCATACACTTAATGTTGTTGCCTTTACATGAAATTGGTGAATCATAAAACTTATTAAATATTGGCACATTCATACAAGTAAGTAATTTAATTTACTTTTCCAGATAGCTTTCAAAAAGCTGTTATTTATTCATGTAAGTGATTTGGGAACTCCCACTTCAATTTGTAAGAAATTACTACTTATAAATCTACTTTTTGAGTTCCTTTACATTATTACCATTGCAAGCTACAAAGAGTGTTTAGAATTCTGACCCATATACTGATTGACATTGCAAAACTTTTCACTGAAAGTGTTTAATCTCATAATGGCCAGGTTTGTCTATAATATGTACTTTCTGAGTTCAAGATCATCATCAGTGCTCGTGATCAAAGCACTTTTATCTGTTTATTGGTATTCCTTTGTTAAATAAGACTTGATTTTTTCCAGAAAAAAAAGCCTGTCTTTGCACATAGGCTGAGGTTTATTTGGGGTTCTGTGCTTTCAGTATTTTAACAGCTGAAAAATATTAATGTGCTGATTATTTCAAGTGTTGTTA
Organism: Mixornis gularis; assembly: GCA_003546035.1. Lineage (NCBI taxonomy): Eukaryota > Metazoa > Chordata > Aves > Passeriformes > Timaliidae > Mixornis > Mixornis gularis. The sequence goes on from QVAJ01000130.1 coordinate 2,138,088, forward strand.
TACCCATTCTCATAGTCTCTGCTAGTCTCTTTACACATGACCTTAAGGTGGTAGTATTGTAACAAAAGAAAAAGTCAAAATTCTCTCTAGTGTATCATATATGTATTGGTATTTCTCTGTAAGTTTCCCTATGGAGTTCAAAATTCTTCTAATGAAATAATCTTTCTTTTTTTACCATTCCGATTTCCAAAAAGTAGTTAAGCAAAGCTCTGTTTCTTTGGCCTGATAACAACAAATACCATCTGTTCTGCATGGAGGTGTGGGGTGAGATCAGAATGAACCGGGGCAGAGGTCTTTCTAGATTTCTATGAGAAAGGCCCAACAAGAAGTGGCTTAATAAGGTTACTTCAAAAAGACAGGCTAAGAAGAGGGGTATAAATGGTAACATCCTACATCTTCTCAGGTGCTGGGCACTGCATGCAGAATTGAAGAGTGCCCCAATGGATTTTCCCATGGCACACTGCACAGAGCAGATCCTGTCTGGGGGAAGAAACTTCCCTACAAGAAAACAGGTCTGTTTAAGGCCAAGTCCATGCAGGAAGTATCATGGCAGTGCTGAGCAGGAGCTGCCCACAGGCAGCTGCCTGCACTGTCCCACTGTAGTTGCAGTGGTCTCCCAGTCAGGATCAATACATTCTGTCCCTTGATTCCTATACAGTTTACCTTTCCCAAATATATGTTGTGATTCACAAATCATATTAATAATGTGGCATTCTCAAGTGTAAGTTCGAATAGAAGATATGCTGTCTTTTCAAGATCACCAGCTCCTCAGGTTTAGTGTCTTCCACAAGGATCCCAATACACTATCTACCTGCACTCTTTTCAAGGATTGCATTGCTCCTTTGTGATAGTTCACAAGAAAATAAACCAGTAAACCAAAGTGATCGATTTCTGATGCCACTTCATGGTCTCATTGGAGAGACAGCACTCCAAGGCATGAAGACATTTGTTTTTACCCTCAGATCATTCACAATTTTTCTGTTCCCTATAGAAAAATTGTCTAGAGAAGGGCAATGAAGCTGGTGAAGAGTCTAGAGGTAAGTAATTTGAGGAGCAGCTGAGAGATCTGGGGTTGTTTAGCCTGGAGAAAGAGACTCAGGGACTTATTGCTTCCTAAAACTACTTGAAAGGAGGCTGCAGCCAAGTGAGGTAGACCTCTTCTCCCAAGCAGCTGAATCAGGGAAAATTCAAGCTGGACATTAGGAAGAATTTCTTCACAGAAAGAGTTTTTAAGCACTGGAACAAGCTACCTAGAGAGGCTGTGGAGTCATCCATGCCTGGAGGTGTTTAACAGAAGACAGGATGGAGCACTTTATGCCATGGTCTACTTGACAGGATGGTGTCTAGTCAAAGATTGGATTTGATAATCTCAGATGATTGATTAATCTAATTGATTCTGTGATCAAGTGAAGTTCAATTTAACTGCAGTTTTAATTCTGTTTTCCTGCTGTTTACGTACTCAGTTAATCTTTTACCTTAATGATTACTATTGCTCTGTCTTTTCCTTTCTGAATTGAAAAAAATGGCTCCATGGTCTTCACAAAAGATTTATCAAGTCCTACATGGAGGCTTACATTAGATATAATACTTCAAAGAGCTGACCATGCCAAGAAGAGCCAGTTCTAGCACTGAGCTGAGAGTATTATTTTGTGCTAGAACTCTATGTTATAAAATGTAGATCCTACTCTTTGTTTAATCTGTTACATTCCCATTTTATCTCCATTGTCCTATTAGACTGCTTTGTTCATGTTGTATTTTTTTATGCTTTAGTACCAGATCTGTTTTGTCATGCATATGGATAGACCACAAGCATAAAAAGTTTAGGAGTATATTTCCTTTTTCCTGTAATTCTATTTGGTGTCCAGACCATTCATATTACAGTCCTAATGGACAGTGGTTGTGAGAGAAATTCATATGCAAAGCCCTGTGTGCTAATACAGGTATTTCAACCACAGAAGTTCTCTCTACAGGTATGTCTCCTTCCCTCTGCCATATCAAATCCTTCCCTCTATTCATGTAGACCACCTAGAAAGAAGTAGAAATCAGTTTGGAGAAAACATCAGCCACACTTCCCATAAGAGAGTACCTCATTTCACATTTACATGTATCACTATTAGTAAAGGGTTACCATCAGTTATCAGTTCCCTTGTTACTAAGCAAATATGACTTGTTTGATTCAGGACATTGTTTCCTCAGTGAATATTTGGGATCTGTTTTGCTTCTAGCTATCCATTTTTTTTGGTATCCTTTTAGCATCTACTGATGCCTTTTTCTCTGGTCCTAGAAATACGAGTCAGACACAGGGTGATAAAAAGAACCTTACCTTTATATAAGGATCCTCAGCTACACAATTTATCAGCTGGAAAACACTGAAGATGCACACCCTTGTATAACACGTGTACAATTTTTATAGAGTTTGCAAATTAGCGTATCTGGCAAAAATCCCCAATTAGATGCACATCCGGTGAAGTCATGTCCCCCAGCTCTAGTACCTTCTAAATCCTCTTCCCCCAGCTGAGGCCTAAACTCTGTTTATAAAAAATATATCTTGAAGAGCTGGACTCAATCTTGGTTTCTGAGGAGAGCCAAGATAGCATAGGGGTCTTGGAATGTGTTTTGTCCTGAAAATACTGAAGTTACAATAGTAGACTACAGAGCTACAAGTATTTGTATAAAGAATACAGAGAATATGTAAAAGAAAAAATGGCAAAAATCAAGACTGCATCATTTCCCCCCCTTTTTAGAGACTAACAAGACTCTACTTTGTCTAATCTCTCCTCTGTATTTAACCAGAAGCATACACAACTGGCTATCCCACTAGTTATTATACATATATATATTATATATATATAGATGCCAACTATAACTACAGCTACTATGAACACTTCTTTTATCCAGGCCTAGTTTGGTAACCATGAGGTAAGGGTGGTAAAGATATAGTCAAAGTTTAAGGTGTTATTTCTGAAAGCTACTTTATGTAAAATTTGAGTCTGCTTCCAAATTTCAGCCAAATCCTCCTCAATTCTTCCACTCAGGTCCCCATAACAACAAGTGGTATTAATAATAGCTCATATACCTCCTTGTGCAGCCAGTATGAAATTTGAGGGCTATTCGGTTCTGCATAACCATGAGACAGACCATGGATTTCTTCCTGCAAAGCTACAACTGCATCTATACTCTGCCATTAATATGTTCAGTAATGGCTGAGATGTTTACAATTGCCCTCTCCAGCTTGACTATTCTGAAAGAGGGAATGAGAGTTCTCATTATACTATGAAAATATTCAACAACATTCAGTGAGGGGATTAATAGATATCTTCCTTTTCCCATTTGGATTTTCAGTATAATAAAATATTATTATATTTGGAATTACAGCCCCAAGGGCACAAAGTTGAGGTTTATCTACGAGCAGGATTTTCCAGGCCTTATCATCACATATCCAATACCAGTCTGTCTCGAGTGGTTGAACAGTCTCCATGATGTTAATTCCATTTTTTCCTGACAGTTCTTGGGCTTATTCTTTCCATGAATCTGGTCTTATGGTAGTATGAAGGAAGAATGGCCTTTTCTGTGGCATTTACAACTGTGTAGGGAACTGTATCATTCCCATGATCTGTTAGGCCACTCAGGGATATAGGAGGCAGAAGAGTATTACTGACTGGTTCCCACATTTTGGTATGGTTTGCTTCCCGTACAACACCAATCAGTGGCCAGTTACTACTCCCATCTAAAGGTGGCAGTTGAGTACAAATCCAGTAATTGTTTTTATTAAGAGCTTTGGATACATTTTGGACTAAAGTCCCATGCAAATTGTGGGGCCAACCCTGAGTCACAGTTTCATCTGCAATGCAATTTCCCTGTTGGGGACTTGTTTTCCCTTTTTGATGACCTCTGCAATGCATAATAGCTACCTCTGAAGGCTTCCAAATGCTCTGCAGGAGCGCGAGATCTGTTCAGCATGCTTAATTTCATTACTTTTAGCAGTTAGTAGCCCTGTCTCCTTCCAAATGGCTCACTCCATGGGCATGGACAACACTGAAGGCATATTTGGAATGGGTCCATATATTCACTTTCTTTCCCTCAGTTCTAGAGCTCTTGTCAGTGCAATGAGTTCAGCCTTCTGTGATGATACATCAGATGGCAAGGCTTTTGCCTGCCTCGGTTTAGGACAAATTTGGGAGAAAACCTCTGAATGGGGTCCCTCCAGAAGAGCAAATTCAAGCAGCCCCTCCCCCAACTGGTTTGGGAAAAAAGTTTTCTCAGAGAAAAGTGGCAAAAACTATTTATTTAACAA
>QVAJ01000130.1:2142528-2159881 GCA_003546035.1 Mixornis gularis
AAAAAAAAAAACCAATAAAACCTCTTGCTGTCTGAAGAGATGGCAGACCCAGAAATTCCTTGTTGTGGAGTGTAGCTTGGCTTGCTGAGCCTCTTATCAGTCCCTCCGGTGCTGGAAAATGCTGTCCTGGGCCCTGGTGGGCCACAGGTGTGAGCTCCGGGTGTCTCTCTGGGTTTTCAGTCCAGAGCAGGTTCAAACAGTCCCAAGAAAATGAAAAAAAAACAGTCCAGGGAACTTCTCTGCCTCAGCTAGCTAAAACCAACTAAAAGCCAAGGAGATCTCTGTCCCACAGTCTGTCTGTACTGCAGACAACACAGTCCAGGAGCAGAATGCAGAGGAGCGAGTGCAGTTTCTGAAAACAAACTGCGCGCTTCTCTTTCTCCTCACTTCGCTCTCATAACCAGTCTTAAAGCTAAAGAACACAATATTCAACACAAACAGAACAGACAACTGGGGATACAAGCATCATAAAGTCACCCTAGGACATTGCCTTAATTACCTTATCCATGGTTTTCACTGCATATCTGTCATTTGCTTACCATTTCTCATGAAGCTACTTCTATCTGTATACAGTTTCCAGTCTGGATTCTCCAGGGGCACATCCTTCAGGTCTGGTCTGCTGGAACAGGCCTCTTCTATTGTTTGTAAACAGTCATGCTCAGGCATGTTGTAAATTAATGTAGATGACACAAACATTTCAGGATTTACAGCAGATGTTGTTTTTAGGATAACATCATCCCATTCCAACAAGGTAGAGTGATACTTAAGCATTCTGCTAGGTAATAGCCAGTGATAGCCAGTGTCCTCCCTTTTGTTCAGTGCATGAGGCACATACTCAGCTTTGTGCTGTCCAAGGGTGAATTTACAGGCCTCTTATATCAGGATGAGAGTAGCCACCACAGCTTTCAAACACCCAGGCCACCATTGACTAACATTGTCTAGCTGTTTTTTAGCACAGGCCACAGCCTTTCGTTGATCTCCAAGGTGCTGCACCAGTACCCCCAGAGCAGCGTTCAGTCACTTGTATGTAAAGTTCAAAAGGCTTAGTTAAGTCAGGCAGCCCGAGAACGGGGGATGACACCAAGGAATGTTTCAGCTGTTTAAATGCAGCCCTTGCATTCTCTGTCCACATGATGGTTCACTTCTTGGCTGTCTTAAGAGCTCCATACAGAGGTTTTACCAGCAGTTCATAATTTGGTATCCATAAGCAGCACCAGCCTACTATTCCCAGGAAGGCTTGCATCTCTCTCACAGTGTGGAGCTCTGGAAGATGGCAGATGAGTTCTTTCTGTTCTCTGCTGAGGTATTGATGTCCACAGAAGATTTCTGGCCCCAAGTAGACTACTGTTTCCCTGGCAACCTGTGCCTTTCTCTTTCAAGACTCTATACCCACTTAGTCCCAGAAAGTTCAACGGACTTACAGTGAGTTGGATGCAGTCACCTCACGTTCTAGCTGCAATTCAGATATCATCAACATATTAAAGAATAACCCCTCCTGGTTCTTGTCTTCTCCACTCCTCCAATTCCTTTGCCAGCTTGTTTCTGAACATTGTTGGCTTGTTTTTGAATCCCTGGGGTAGAACCATCCAGGTAAACTGGGTTTTCCTTCCTGTCTCTGGATTATCTCACTCAAAAGCAAAGAGTTCTTGGCTATTCTTATGCACAGGAATACAGAAAAAGGCATCCTTGAGATCTAAAACAGTGAACCACCCTAATTCATCTGTCAGCATGGTGAAAAAAATGTAGGGGTTTGCTACAACTGGGTATTATCTTCTGTTATTTTGTTAATTTCTCTTAAATTCTGCACTAATTGATAACTCTTACCATCAGCCTTCTTTACTGGAAGGATGGGTGTGTTGTATCTAGATTTATATTCCACTAATAACCCAAATTTAAGAAACTTCCCAGCTACAGATGTCAATCCCCTATGGCCTTCTAACTCCAAAGGGTATTGTTTCTGCCTTACTGGTGTAGCCCCTAATTTGAGTGTAATACTCACAGCCTCAGCTCTTTTGGTGTCCCAGGAAAATCATTGGCCCACACTATTGCAATCACAGCATCTTCAACTTCTTTGGGAATTTCTCCATAATTCTCCTGTATGAAAACAGCAGCTGCTTTGACAAATTTAGTTTCAGAAATTATAGCTTTCACTCCCCCTTCTTTGGAAAATGTGATTTCTGCTTCTAATTTCTCCAATAAATCCCAAATAATGCCTTTGAGGAGTTTGGCATATAAAGGAATTGGTGAGTCACCCAGTGTTTTCCTAACTTAAATTTTAAAGGTCGGAAGAAAAGCCTTGTTTCACTGACCCTGTGATGGCCCTGTGGCACCGATCACATTTACAGTATCTTGACTCAGTTTCCCTTCTAAAGTATTTAATGCAGAGTATGTTCCCCCATATATTTAATGCAGAATATGTTCACCCATATTTACCAGAAATTCAACATCATCTTTCCCCATCTTAGCTAACACCAAAGGTTCTGCTGGGGGGGATAGATCCCTGTCAGTTCCCATTCACAGCTAATTCAGGTAGTGGGGGTGTGGTCCTTATCACTTGCAACACCCGTTCTTCCAGTCTCCCTTTTTCTTGCAAGTAACACATTAATCTTTGTCTAGAGGAGGAGTACTCCTTTTCAACCCATTAGATGACTTTCTCTCATAACCCCTTTTATTCTGCTGGTGTCTATCCCTGCCTGCTGAATTTCTATTTTAATATACCTTCCAGCCTGTATTCAACGATTTACCTATGTCATGCATCTCAACCAGCTTTTTCATTATTTGCAGATTGGCCTATAAACAAATAAGCTAGGTGGATCTGCCCTGCAGGTGCCTTCAGGTCCAAATTTGTGTAATTTCATGCAGCCTCTTTAAGCCTATTCAAAAAGTCTGTACGGGTTTAAGTTCTGGTTTTTTGTGCCTTCATATAACTTGGACCAATTCACTGCATTAGGGATGGCATGTTTTAGGCCAAGTACTGTCCAATTCTGATAACATTTTAACTTAACCATTTGTTCTGCTACATTAGGGTCCCACCCTGGGTCAGTTAAAGGGAAAAATATCATTAACTAGCCCTTGAAGATTTCCAGCTGTAATTAGAGTCTCCATAGCAGATATAGCAGCCTAATTAACCATCTCTTTTTCTGTTTTATCCAGTAATGTGCATAGCATTACATTCAGATCATTCCAATCTGGGTTTTATGTCTTAATAGCTCTATTAACAAGATTAGCTACCTTCTCTGGTTTGTCTCTGTATCGTCCAACTGAGGCTTTCCACTGCTGCAGTTCTACGGGAAAGTGGTGTTTTTATGTAAATCACACCTTCATTCCCAACAGCTTGCCTTAAAGGTGCTTGTAGGGCAGGCTCCTCCCCTTCTGATTCCTCCTTTTCAGATCTGGTACGTTTTGCTACTGTGTCGAGTGCTTCTATGGCCTCTCGGGCTGCTTTTCCCCTTTTTCTTCCCACTGCAGGGGCTGCAGCAGCTTTGTCGTCGGTTTCATCACCTGAGGAGTTACCTGGACGGGAACCACCCTGCTCACTTTTAATCGGGGCCGTTCTACTGGCACTGGGTGTTACCTCAGCGAAGCACCGCCCGAGGCCCTCGCCCCTCGCCCTGGCGCTAACCGGGCCGGGCCTTGCCTCGTCACTGTCCCCGTCACCGCCGTCGGGGCGGCCGGAGGCAGTGGTGGCCGTGCTGGTGTCTCCGCTCCTGTCACCACAGCCGCGGCAGAGATGGCGGCGGCAGGTCTCCCCCAACCCTCGGGGGAACAATGGGGGCGGCAAGGGCGGGTACTGCTTCCACTCCTCTCGCAGAGCAGGCGCCACCATATCCACGTCAGTCCCGTCGGATTTACCAACACAGACCGGGCTAGCAAGAGGCTCCGCCTTCATAGCCTTTGTCTTTACTCTTAAAACCATCGCAAAACAGCCTTTTTCAGGTTCGTGTGTCTCTCATCTCTTTAAGAATGTTGCAAATAGCTCTGCATAGCTTAATTCTTGCCATCTTCTCTGAGACCGAAGTACTGATAATAATTCTGTTAATTCACTTTCTAGGCTGCCAAAGTGAGGCCACGCCCATCTTCTTTCTAATTGCTGGATCAGACAGATTTCTGTACAGTTAATCCGAGTTAATTTCAAGTTAATCCGTGATAAGAGGCGTTCTCCTGCCTGCCAGGGAATGCCAATGTTTAAATATCAAATCTAACGGGGAGTCACGGGCTATGTGCGTACCTTCATTGGAAGATACACATCCCATGTTCTTAGGAAAAAAAAAAAAAACGCTGAGAATAAAGCTTCTAGCCGCAGACTCTGGGATTTGAACTGACCCTTTCCACTCCCAAAACAAATTACTAAGATTTGTGCAATCCTTTCGAGGATTCAGTGTAACCACCTTCTTAAATACATGGAGCTCCAATTTAAAGGAAACCATTTTTGCTTCCACTGTTGGAAGCAGAATCTAATATCTGGCTGCCTGAATGGTCAGGGGCTTTTTTGATGTTCCAGCCTAATGCGTTTGCTCATGGGCTGTTTATTCACCATGTAAGGGACACAAGAATTCATCAGGACTCTCTGCCCCAGGTCCCTATCTTCTTTAGAGTCCATTTCCAAAGTATTTCATCAAACCTTTAATTTGTATTTATTTTCTTGGAACCTAGATAGTTACTTGGATTAATAGAATTAGCTACCCAATATTAGCCAAATATTGTCTAAAACCCCCAATTCAGCATCTTTCTGCTGTTCAAGAAAATGTGTGAACACAGTTGAGCACAGTGACTTTGTTAAGTGCTTGCATTCCTGTTTTGGTAGTACAGAAAGGCAATTTCTCTGTACAGTGAATTACAACGGCATCATCAACATGGATAATAACTTTGATCAATTTGAGTCAAGAAAGGATTGTCTCTCATTACCAGACATGAGAAAAAAAAATGGAAGTTGAACAGTTTTTATTACCTCCCTAAAAAAAAAAAATGCATCATCCTCCATATTACAGCTGTTGATTTTCCACAAAATTGAATGTTAGTCTGTCAATTAGTTTGATTAGTAAAACCTAAAGTTGGAAAGAAAACCTACCTGTAAACAAAGACTGAAATATGATGGAAGATCATTAAGCAAATAAGGTTCCAAATAGACATACCTTCTCGTGGAATTTTTGAAACATGTCAGAGGAGAATGTTTGATCTTGGGTCAGACACCATCAATGTAGTCTTCACAATGACGTCCTGTTGTGACAGTGGAATGATGTCATATTGTTACCTACTAACTCATGATAAGGGCCATTTCATTCAAACCACTTTTGAGATGCTTTGATTCATTCCTGCCATAGTGCTCTTTTCCACTCTTCTCAGGATTGCAAACTTGCGCATCTCTACAGGCATCTTTCCAGCTCTACTTTGTTTTCTCTTTTTTTTTTTTAAATTAAACCATCACTTGTGAAATTAATATAGGTTCTATTTACTACTCAGTGCAGGATATTCTCATATTGTCATATTTCCATTCTTTGGGGTAAGCACCGAGTCATTAGCAGCATGATCTCTTACAACTGTGATGGCATGTATGTACTTCATTGTCCAAAAGGATTTTATAAAAAAAATCAGGCTGTTACTGCTGTTTACTTTGGATATGTTTCATTCACTCTATTTCTAAGTTTGCTTTGCTCCTCTGACCTGGGTAGCAATACAGTGGGCAATATTGACTTTCACTACCAATTGCTCTATACTGTCTCTGGGGATGCTGTTCCAGCAGATAGCCATTTGCCTCTGTTATACAGGTAATAAATTATCTTTAAAGATACATGGCAGTCCTGGCTTAGAGGTAGTAAAAAAACCCCCAACATATGATTCTGCCCTTCCCTTCCATCCAACTGGAGACACCAAAGGCAAAGATCATGGATTAAGAACAATTTATGGCAACGAGATAAGAAAATGAACAGTAACAGCAACAACATTAATAACAGAAGTGTACAAAAGAGAGTGATTCACATACAAAAATGGTCACCGCAGACCTCGTGACAATAAACAACACARGGTACCTTCTGCTACATTTTCTCAACTGAAAGAAAGCTCATCCTGCCAGAAGAGAGTCCCTTCACACTACTCTGTCAATGATATCAGGTGATAGAGAATAACCTCTATGTCCTAGCCGTGCTCCTCCTGGCTACCACAAAATTTAATCCTGCCCTGGCCAGAACCAGAACAATGGGCCAGTTAGAAACTATATTTTTGAATTTGTTCTTAGTTTTCAGAAACTTCAAAATCTTTCAAGACTGAGAATCCTGTGTGACTTACATTTTCCCAATAATCATACAGGCACTGGTAGTGCTTCACATAACTTGACAGGGGAGGAGGAAGGGGAGTTGGGAATGAAGGAGAGAAGTTGAGGCTGGGACGAAAAGGAGTAGGTAAGTGTCTTTGATTCTTACCACCAAGAAAATTAATCTTTCCCAAGACAAGTCTGTTTTACCTATGATAATAATTAGTAAGCTGCCACTCTGTCTTTATCTCAGCCTATGAGCTTTTCAATCTTATTTTATTTTCCCTTGTTGTGTGGAAGAGTAGTGGAAGAGCACCTGGGCTGGGTGGGTGTCCAGCAGCCAGCCAAGATCATCACACCACATGGATGCATTAGCCCACATGCCACAGTAAAACTTGAGCCTTTTGATAGTGTAAAATGAGCAGGCACTATTTCCAGCAACTAAACAATTTAAATAATGGCTAAAAATTCCAGCTTCGCCATGTCATTATACCTTTAAACTGCATCAGAAACAATGTCAGTGTGGTTTGTACCTGTAGTGTTCTTGCAAATTGGAGATCCGAATTTGCAGGCTATCATTACTCAATAATGTAAAGAAAGTGATTTATTAATAACGTTACATAAAATACACCAAATGGTTTTTTTTACAGTAAATTTATATTCAGCAGTTAACACATATTGGAGAACACACAGAAATGCCATTCCTAGAATTACAGAATCATAAAATGGTTTGGGTTGGAAGGAGTGGACACGGTTGCTTGCCCTGGGCTGCTAGTGCACACTGCTGGGTCATGTCCAGCTCCTCATTCACCAGCACTCCCAAGTCCTTCTTGGCAGGGCTAGTCTTGATCCATTCTCTGGTCAGCCTGTATTTGTACTAGGGATTGCGCTGGGTTGGATTCCTCTTTGATATTTTTCTCTGCTAGTACAAAGATTTATTTATGACTTCTCTAGACAAAACTAAAACTGGGTGTTTAAGCTGAAAGCAGGGGGGAAAGGCCATGAAATTATGTTGAGAAGAACAATGGAAAAATGAGTGAGAAAAGAACAACTGTGACATTATTCACAGTGAAATCCAGGGGGAAAAACCCCTTACTTATTGATCAAAAATCTGTTTAGGCAATTCTTAGGTACCATCAAATAAATACCAGTTTTGAACAAGGATACTTTATTCTATTTACTCCTACTCCTATATTTCTGTATTTCTAGTCTTCTATTTCTGTACTCCCACTCCTTCATTCCATGTCCCCTCCTACCTCCAAATGCACTAAATGTGATGCTGGATTTTGTCCTTAAACACTTTTCAAACAATGACCCTAAGATTGGCTGGGTGCTGGAGTGCTTCTTTTTCTGAGTTGGGCAAATGTTTCGGTAATTTAATATGTCACTGCTGTAAAAATGGGTTTGTCCTTGCCTACAATTCTGAAAAATATTACTTTTTTGGGAAAATGGGTTGTTCTTCTGTGTTTTCTAAATGCTATCAACCATATATACATTTCAGTTAATTGCTAAATTCCTAGTCTTCCAATTTTCTACATGACCATCATCTTGAGAAAGTTCAAGAGGTATTGCAGAATCTTTAGTGAGTCAATTGAGTTTTCTTACTGTAATTGATGAAGTCTCCTTATCTAGATTTTGTTCAGTTTTTAGTTTGGATTCTACAGAATAATGCCAGCTCTTAGTTCTGAAAAACTTCATTCCTCCAAGGTTTTTAAACAATAATATTAAAATATTGCTATAGGTTTTTTACTTCATCCCAACTGCCTCTTGCAGTGAACCCAAAATAGTGTTATTTCAGGCTCTTTTTAATACTTAACACATATTAGATGAATGTTGTATGACTTCTAAAACAGCATCCAGCATGGTATTAAAATCTTCTCTAAACAAAAAGAAGGTAAATCTTCTCTGGAAGAGAACTAATAACCAGAAAATTGGTTATTATAGATATTATATGAAGAAAACTGATTCTGTATTAAAAAACCTTTTTGTTGTTATTTTTGTCTTTTTTTTTTTCTGGAAAACCACTACATCTGAACTCTGAACTCAAGCAAATGGCTTTTCATGAAATGTAGGTCAAACGTGAAGACTGCCACAGAAGAGATATTTCTTTCAATAAAATAGGTGTTCATGGGAGTTTCTTATTTTTGACTGAGGAAGCATAGGAAAACTCGGCACCAAAAAAATTATTCTACTCAGAATGCAAAATACACTGACACAATTAGATGCTTTTGTGATCAAACTTACAGCTGAAAAGGGACTTCTCAGAGTTGTCACTGATAACTCTATCAGCCAATTGTGCTTTAGCAGCTGAAAATACAATTGGATGTTGACAATCACCAAAACGTTGCTGAAAACAGGTCAGACACATCTGGTTGGGTCTAAATCGAAATGAGCCTGTAGGTTGTAGGTACAATTCCCATTGCACTTTTCTCCATTGCATTAAGTATGGAGTGGAATTAGGGAAAACTCAGAGACTGGGTGACTGAAATAGTCATATGGTGGAGCAGCTGCTCTGCAAGAAAAAATCAGAAAAACCAGCTCAATTTATTGATCTTTTAGTTTTCTGGTTTTGAAAGGAATTTATGTCTAGAAGTCTAAAATGGCTAATGGATTACCCCAACAGGAAATCTCAGAAAGTATTAAAAAAATTCTAAGTCAGAGCAAGGGCAGTTAACGTTGCACAGGCAATTGCTATTAGCAGAAAATAAGAATTTAATATTGTCCTGCTTCTGGCCAGGACAGGCTTCATTTTTGCAATAGCCAGGAGGAGGCATGGCTAGGACATGAAAATTATTCTATACCACCTCACATAATTTCCTGGGATGAAAGGGAAGGGGCCCTTTTGGTTGGGTGGCTTGGTGGTAGTGGGGTATTGTCAGGTGGTCTCTGTGTGGTGAGCAATCATATTTGAATGGTTTGTCTCTCATGCACTGTTATTAATATTGTTGCTGTTACTGTATGTTTTCTTATTTGCTGTTTCCAGTAAATGGTGCTTATTTCAGCCCATGATCTTTATCCTTTGCACCTCCAATTCTCCTCTCCAGCCACCCATACAGGGAGGTGGAGGAGAAGGGTAGTGAGTGAGCAGTGCAGGGTTTTGAGTGCTTCAGTGGGAACACTAAATAGGGGAATGCCATTCCTAAACCATGACAAATATATATTGTGTTAAAATGTCAAAAGGGATTAAACTAGTACTGATGAATGGTGAACAGGAAAACTAAAAGTATTGTTGTAATTATGCTCTAAATAGTGAATTAATTCAATTTCTTGACTTGTTCCAATCTTACCCAGCATAGCTCTGGAACAGGTCTGGCAATGAAAGTCATATGAGAACATTTTCTGCTTGTGCTGGTAGTTGCCTCTGCTTGGTCTTCTTCTGGTCAAAGTGCACAGGCATTCAGAGGGGATACCTGGCTGTTCAGCAGCAGTGCCAGTTAAGTTTCCTGGATGTCATGCTTCCTTACAGTGCCTGAGAGATGTTTTATCTGGAAAATTTGTGTTCTTCAGGCCTTAGAATCCCCTTGCAACACCATCTTATGTGTTAACATAACAAATCTGGAATGAGGACAGACAGTATTTCTCCTTTCAAATTCTCTCTGGAATATATTTCTGTATATACATATTTTATTCCATGTGATTGAGTCTGTTGTTACATACATTTAACCAGCAGATAAAATGCGTATTTCTTGATATAAGCCATTGACATATTTATCTCTTGATAGAGCTGTTGACCACTACCCTCTGGATGTGACCATACAACCACTTTCTTAACCACCTAACAGTCCAGTCACCAAATCCATCTATCTTCCATTTAGAGAAAAGGATGTTGTCAGGACTGTGTCAAAAGCTGTACAGAAGTCCAGATAAATGGCATCTCTAGCCTTTGCCCTGTCCACTGATGTAGTCAGTCCATCATAGATCACTGGCTTGGTCAGGATGACTTGTCTCTGAAGTCATCCTGGGTGTCTTGAGTCACCTCCCTTTTCTCCCTGTGCCTTAGCACAGCTTCTAGAAGGATCTGTTCTAGGTTCATCCCAGGAACAGAGGGGAGGCTGACAGGGTGGTAGTTGCCAGAGTCCTCATTTCTACCTTGTATAAAGATGGGCACAATGTTTCCCCTTTTCCAGTCTCATGGGACTTCACATGACTGTCATGACTTTTCAAATATCATGGAGATTGGCTTGGCAGCTACATCAGTGAAATTGCTCAAGACTCTGAAATGTATCTCATCAGGWTTCGTGGACTTACATACATTCAGGTTCCTCAGTTGGTCACAAACCTGATCTTTACTTACAGTGGGAGGGACTTTGCTCCCTCAGTCCTCATCCTGCTGTACATCCACTTGAGAGATGTGAGAGAAGTGGTTGCCATTCAGGACTGAGGCAAAAATACCGTTGATTACTTCAGTTTTCTTCTCATCCATTGTTACCAGTCTTCCAGCATTGTTTATCAGGGTGTTGCTCCTTTTCTGATCTTTGTTTTTTGCCTAATGTGTCTGTAGAAGACCTCTTGTTATTCTTTGCCCCCCTTGATAGGTTCAATTCTCTTTGCCTTGGCCTTCCTCAACCCATCCCTGTACAACCTAACTTCATATGCTTCTGAGGTCACCTATTCTTGTTTCCACTGTGTGCATTCCCTTTACTTTGACTAACAGTTTCCTACTCAACCACGCCAGTCTCCTGTCTTCCTTGCATAATTTTTTACTCCAGGGGATTGCTAGTGTTTTGTGTTGTATGGATTAATTCTTTAATGATCTACCAGCTCTGTTCCACATCCTTGTCCCTGAGGACAGCTTTTTAGGGTTGGATGGTTGCATCCAAAGGGTAGTGGTCAATGGCTCAGAGTCCTGATGGACATCAGTGACAAGTGGTGTCCCTCATGGGTCCTTATTGGGGCAGCGTTACTTAAAATCTTTATTAATGACATAGATGAAGGGATTTAGTGTTACCTCAGCAAATTTGCTGTTGACACCAAGACAAGTGGTGCTGTTGCTACATCTGAAAGACCAGATGCCATCCAGAAGGACGTGGACAAGCTCAAGGAGTGGATCCATGGTAATCTCATGAGGTTTAACAAGACCAAGTGCAAGGTGCTGCATCTGTGCTGGAGCAACCCCTGGTTCCAACACAGTCTGTGGGATGAACAGATGGAGAGCAACCCTGGGGAGAAGGACTTGGGGGTGCTGGGAGAGGAGAGGCTGGACATGACCCAGCCATGAGCACTCACAGCCCAGAAAGCCAAACATGTCCTGGGCTGTATCCAGAGCACTGTGGCCAGCAGGTCAAGGAAAGAGATTCTGCCCCTCTGCTCTGCTCTGGTGAGACCCCACCTGTTGCATCCAGCTCTGGGGTCCCAGCACAGGAAGGACATGGACCTGTTGGAGAAAGTCCAGAGGAGGTATGTACAGTATCTTACTTAGTATATTATATGTTATAACAACAGTACATAATGTTGCTATTTTTGTTCAAGCTGCCTTTCTATATCCTCCGCATGCAGTATTTGACTATTTACTCATTTCCTGACTTTGGGGAATAAAATTTTCTGGGTGAGTTTTTCAGTGCTGCTTCTTGTTACAGTTATGACTTTCATAATTCATCTAGATAATTTTCAGTGCAACTTTTGGAGGAGTAATCATATAGTTTCAAAGACTTTGGTACCTAGATTGTTGATATGGTTAAACAGCAATTTTGAAAAAGAGAGAATAAATTTAAAGTAGGAAAAAGGGAGACAGTGAATAACAAGAAGAGACAAAACGAGAGAAAAGGTTTTCTCTACATTATCTGACAGTGAAAGAAACAATATTTTGAGAACAAAAAACAATTACCAGAAAAACTTCTGTATTCAGACCAAGCTTCATACCTTTTTGGATCTCTTGGTGTGAAAACAATGACTCTTTTTACCTTGGTGCGCCTTTAAGTTGCCCTGAAGAAGACATTGAGATTTTGTAGTTTCACATTTAGTGTGTGTTGAAGGGTCAAGTCCTGTTACAGTATAATGCAAATAATAAGGAGCACTGGGCACTTGTCATGATGCAACTATAAGCTTCCAATAAAAATATGATAAAGCTATCTAATAATGACAGAAGGAAATAACTATTTCCTCCATGCTTTAGCAGATTTATGGGCTCTTCCGATACAGCTTTGCTTGATGACCCTTGCCATCTAGCAACTAAGGATCCTCTTAGGCTTCTGGACAAAAGCTATACAGAGCTGCCCTGTTAGCAACTCTTAATACCTGTCAAATTGTTCTGGAAATTTTGGTTTTGTCCTTTTTTGCACTTAGCATTCAATCGCATTGGCATTTTGCAGAACAGAGGAAAATAATTTTTTACTATTTAGTTTTGGAATCAGACAGCTATTTAGTCTTGGAACTAGGCTTTAAAAGGCTAGATAGAGAAGTTAAAAAAAAAAAAAAAGGAAGGAACAAAATGTGAAGTTGTTCCTTTAACACATCCTTACATCCTTACTAGGCAGTAAGCAATAATGTGCAATGTTATAAACAAATTAGCCAATTTAATAATTAAAGAGAATTTATTAAATAATCAAAACATAAGTTTTGAAAAAGCCACAAGCGAAACAGTGCCGAGCCCGGGGTTGACACTGGGTGAACAGCGAATCGGACTCTACTGCTCCAATTTCCCCATAGTTCATGAATTTGCTTTCGCAGGGTCTTATTTTTATGCTTTTTTTCTCTCTGCTAAGCTGGGGGGGTTTTCCTTTGTTGATCTTATCTTTCAGCATATTCATGTATTTTTCTTTTCTTGTTGCTAGTCTGATGAAAAGTTTCCTGGAATGGGTGAATAATTAATTTTCTGTACTGGAATTCTGTTCAGGAATAAACATCCTTGGTGATGCATATTATCTTATCGTGTTTGCATATTGAATGCATATCACTGGGGTCTTGTCAGATGAAAAATCCTTTGGAATAAACGTGTGGAGACAGCTTATCCTTGCTTGATGAATTCCTCCTTCCTGGTGCGAGTCGCTTCTTCCCTGTCACTGGCTTTAGTTACACAAATGCTGTAATTTTAATTCTCTAGCACAAATTATTTTATAACATATATTACATGGAAGAACACCAGTCAAGTAGGATATCTTCCAGACATCCTTAGAAAGTCAAGAGAAAACATCTGCTGCCCAGCCACTAACAGGATAGAGTGCAGAGCCTTTTTTTCATCTAACATTGAAAGCTAACATTGGTTATGGTGTGAGACTGAAATGCTTGTACTCTTGAATCACATTAAAAATTAAATTAGTATATATTATCAAAGAAAACCAAACCAAAACCAAACCAAACAAMCAACCCCCCCCAAACAAACAAAAAAACCCAAACCAAATCAAAACCAACAAAACAAACTTCAAAGAGCATATGGCCTAGAAAGATATTGGAAGAAAACAGCGAGAACAAAAAGTGCTTCAGCAAATTCAGTAAAATATTGACTGGTGAAGAAGATATCATTTGCCAAAGCAACAGAATTGGGTCTGTTTGGGATGGTTCTCTACAGAGATATCTGGTATCTCACCAGGTTACTTTATGCTTTTGAAGCTCTTAAACAGTTGTTGATGGTTAGATTTGGTGGTTTTTCTCACAGCATTTTTTCCTATAAGTTGCCAGGAAACTGAGTACTTATGGGTGCTTGAGGAAAACAAAGAAGTGGCCAAAGGAAAGTGTAGCACGGGACTATACCTTTTTTTGGTCTCGGGGAGTTTCTCTCGGAGGGGAAAAGATACCACGAGGTTTGGGGACAGGTAAAGGATGGGAGTGGGGGCAGATACACTGTCTCTTGCTTTCGGCATCGGAGAGAGGACGGCCAGGCTGCTGCTTGCTGCGGGAGGAGTTCACTGTCAGCACCAGGTCTGGTCTTGGGAAATCTACCACCATCTGCTCRTGGGCCCCGGAACTCTGAGCTCGCCTCCCCCTGCCCTGCTGGAGCTGGGCCGGCCCTGTCCCGCTGCTGCCGCTTCTTCGGCACTGCTTTGAGCCTTTTCGCTACGCTGTAGCCCCGCACTGCCCTGCCTTGCCGGGACGTCCCTGCCATTCCAGCTACCGCCGATGGAGCTTCTGATACATCTCATCCACCAGCCCGGGATTTTCCACCTTTCCAGCTTGGTGCTCTGAGAGTCCTGCAGGGGACTGAGACCAGACTGCCCTGGGCTTTGTGAAGCAAAGCCCCTTGAGGTTCCTGGTTCTGTTTTGTTGTTAATGCTGTAGCTGTTGTTTGTTTGCCTTGTTACACATACTAGTAAAGCACTGTTATTCCTATCCCCATATCTTTGCCTGAGAGCCCACTTGATTTTCAAAATTATAATAATTTGGAGGGAGGGAATTTGAATTCTCCATTCCAAGGGAGGTCTTGCCCTCCCCAGCAGACGCCTGTCCTTCAAACTAAGACAAAAGTAAAGGGAACTGCCTTTGACTACAAAAAAAAAAGAAGCTATTATAGTCGCACATGCAATACAGATGATATATTACAAAAGGAATGAGATCTCTAGCCAAAGAGAAACATAAACGACAGTAGAAGTTATATGGCACCTGGGGTCTTCTCACTGTTCACTGGGCCCCTACAGAGGCTCTGGATGATGGCTGGCATTCCAGAACTGTGCCCTTTGTTAGGCATGTGAGTTCCAGGACTGTGCCCTTAGTTAGGCATGTGAGAAACAACCAGTCACTTTAAAATTTTCAAACGTTCATTAAACCTTAACAAAGGACTTAAATACAACAAAGGACTGAATAAGGAAAAAGAGCAATGATGGGAACAGGACCATCTACCACAAGCTCATCTACAAAATGGCTGCTCTGCCTTTTATGCCCCGGTGTTGTTGCATCAGCCAACCCTGGCCCCTCCCAAAGTCTGCCAGTCAACTCTTCTTCGCCTTCCATTGGTGGAGGCTGCTTTCTTGCAACTTGATTGGAGGTCAGGTGTTGCCATGTTGTGTCTCCTACCAACARGTCTTCCCCATTTCCAACTGGCCCAGGCAAAGGGCACAGGTGTGCGCCCTCCTTCTACATATTCCCCACAACCCTGACAACCAAGGCTGTCTGGTGGCAACAATACAGAGGGCGGGGAAGGGACTATAGGGAGAACAGAGGATGTCCAAACAACAAACCACAATAACATAAACATACATCTATAAAACTTTTCTTAATATACAATACTCATCCCTTGATTGTGAGAGCCAACCATCATATTACCTGTCCATAACAGGCAGAAGGGCAGTGCCCCTTCCCAGCTCGTTGTCTGGTGCTGCAGCTGTTTCCCACCAGCCAGGGCATGACCTGCAGCTTGTACTCCAAGCTATCTGCACTAGGTGTGTTCTGCAACATGTCTGTGGGCTGCAAAAGGTGTACACGAGAGACCAGAATGCAGAACAAGACGTCATCACAAGTACCACATAAAGCCTGTATTTAGGGCCTACCCAGTGACTGATATACACAGAACACTTTTGACACTTCCTCAGTAATCTGTCCTTTTGGAAGGTAGCTCTGTGTCATGTACACCAAAATTCAATGTAGCAAAACCCCCAACCCAAACAACAAGAAAAAAACCAAACTAAACCACACCCCCCCAAACTAACAAAACCAAAACCCACCAACCAACCAAGAAGAACAATCCTCAAAAAAAACCCACCCAAACCACAATCAAACAAAACCAAACAAACCCAAAAAATTTAGAGTTGGAAATAGAATGCAAAATTAAAGCTCTGAATCAAATGCTGAGGAAAGGGACACTTAGCATTATATTTTGAAGAAAACCAAGTTTGGTAGGGAGCAACTTGAAGCAGTTTCTCAGCAAGATTTTGTATTCCAGTTTTGGAGATATTTGYGTAACTAAGTAGCATGAGCAAGAAACCTTTAAAAGTAAAGATTCTTGAAAATATATGAATTTGAGTTTGCTTGAGTTTGGTCTGTGACACCAAGAGGTATGGCAAGCACAGGAAATATTTTGTCTTACAGTCACAGAAACATTGGTTTTGCCATTTCACTGCTAATGGTCATGTGTTTCTTGTCTTCTACACTGAATTCCCCGAATGTCACAGTGAACAATTTGCACAGAAGGTGATTTCAGACTTACTGAAATAAGTCTTGTTGTGGTATGCTTGATAGCACTTAAGGTGCTTCAGTTGCTTCTGATGTCAAAGATAATGAGTAACATTGCATCTGCGTGAACATGGTGTCCTCAGAATGTTCTAGCAACCTGTCTAGTTAATCTGGAAAGCTCTTTGGAGTGCGTTCACCTTTAGAGTTTAAATCTTGCTGCCTGCCAGCAGACTAGAAACATAATTTTTTAAATAACCAAATTGCTCTTAGTCATCAACCTACAGTAATAATTTTTGCTAATTAGCTGGTGTTCCTATCCATGAATGAATTACAAGTTCTAGGAACACCACCTGGACTCCATTTTGAGTTATTTTGCCTGAAACGTCACACCCTGTAATGCACTGTACTGAATGTTAATGAAAACTCTGTGATCCTTTGTATGTAAACTAACCTAGCAACTTAATGGGAAACACAGCTGTGAAATACGAGTTCTTTACTCTTTTGAGCAGCTCAGGCCACCTGGCTGTGGCTACTGCTGTATATGAAAACGTATCCCTACCTATGGAGCTCCTTACAAGTGAAAGCTAAAGCAGTGTCTGATTTTTCTAGCACTGCAGTGTTGGCTTTTGGTTTGTTCTATGGGGGTTTTTTTTGGTGGTTTGTTTTCTTTTATTGGGTTTTGTTTGTTTGGGGTTTTGTTGTTTTGGTTTGGGTTTTTTTGGTATGTGTGTTCGGGGGTGGGTTTTTTTGCCTTTTTCCGTTGTTTGCTTGTTTTTCTTCAGGAAAGGGAAGGGTTAGGTCTCTTGAGCGGTGCTGTTGCTATGTGACACCCCCGCGGTCGCGATGCCGGGCGCCGCCATTTTGAACGCGGGCGGGAGGGCGATGAGGCGGCGGCCAATCGGGGGCCAGCCTGGGGCGCCACGCGGCGGCCGCGCCAACGGCGCCGGGCCCAGGGGCGGGGTGCGGGAGCGGCGGTAACAACGGTAATGCAGCGCTGGGCAATGCCGGATGACGGCGGGTAATGCCGGGTAACAACGGTAATGCAGCGCTGGGCAATGCCGGATGACG
>QVAJ01000130.1:2163397-2229459 GCA_003546035.1 Mixornis gularis
TTTTTTAATTCTTAAGGGCTTGGCCACAGCTTCATCTCTGGAGAGTGTCTCTTTAGTCCACTGTCCAATTGGAGATGAGGGGTTGGAAAGTAAGTTCAGAATCAAAACCTATAAATGCACTTTTCTCTTTTTAAGTTTCCAAATAGGTAATCAAATTTTTCAGTATTTCCATTCCTGTTTTAAATTTGTCTGTAGTGATTAAAAGAACAATCTTCATTTTATTCTGCATAACTCAGTAGCATTTAAAGACTTGAATTTCTTCACTTCAGGCTAGTAAATAACTGTATTACTTTATAGTGATGTTTATACTTTTAAATAGAACAGCATTTGTATTTCTTTACTCTTTCCTGATTTGCTTATGTTTCTGTAAGTAAACTCAAATATGTTCTAGCTTGTTCAGATATTCTTTGCTGAACTTCGGCACTAGAAATGTATAAACTTAGAACACATTAAGTGTATTTAAAATATACTCTGTATTTCAGCGCTATTTTGTTGTCAAAGCTTTTGGCTGTTAAAGCTGCCTCCTAATAGTCCACTGAAAAAGTGTGTTCTGATAATATGGAAATGCTGTGTGTAGATAACATGCATGCTTTTGTTTTCTTCAGCAATCTGTCAGAGTATAAAGAATACAGCTACTATCAGATTTGTAAACTTCACGGCATGTAGCCTCACATGGCGAGGGGCAGAACATATAGCAAATGTAGTGAAGGTAATTCAGTCAACTTTCTTAGAATGGAGTGTTTGTCAGAACTTAATAAATTTAACTTTTTACTTTTGCTTTAAAGCCCAAAATCCATTAAGGCACTTCATGAGAAGCTTGTGTGAATACCAAAATCAAGTGTGTGTTCTTATGAAGGCTGTGCCTTTGTATGACAAAAGTAACTTTTTTTACTGGTGTGGGACTTAAATTCTCTATTTCTGAGAAAAAAAACCGTAAATAATAAAGTATTTTCTTTAAATGAGGACTAGGCCTGTAAATGTCTGACACCTGTTTTGAGGGTGCTTCTTTCATGGTCAGTAATTTTGAAAAGATGTCTCAAGCATTCTTAAGCACTGGGTAAGTAATCAAATTTACAGTTCAGAAGCTGCTGATTAATTGATCAGTAGGCTTCTGCTTAGTACTATGTTTTAATTAGTGTTAGCTGTGATTTCTGTGAAAGCACAAAATTTTGTAGTATGTATTTATTTCCTGTTCAATGTGCCTTGAAAGTGTCTGTCAAAAGAAGGTGATAAAATACTTGGTAGCCAAGTTTAATAATATGCATTGCAAATTGGGCAGTCCCAACAAATATGAGTTATTGGTAAGGTTTAAAAATTAGTTATTTTCCTTGAACTCAGGAATGGTGTACTTATACCAGCATATATTTCTTATACCAGCATTCAAGCCATTGAACGTGGTTTACAAAAAAAGAGGTAACTTGTGATCATGTCATTTGGCTTTGCCATTGCATTGGGTAACACCTTCTTTGTTTGCAAAGCACCAGGCAATAAGAAGACATGGTGAAGCTTGGGCTAAAAGCCTACGTTACAGGAGACCTGACTTTGAATATATGACAGGTTTGAGGCGGATTACTTTGAACTGCAACATGCTTGTTGGAGATAGAGGAGCAAGTGCCTTTGCCGACTGTCTAGGAGAGGACCTTTGGCTAAAAGGTATTACAAAGTCTTTTACTAATGAACAGCAGAATAATTCAGGAGTTTCCTTATATAGTAACTATAGACATATTGATGTATAGATACTGAGATATTCAACATAACATAGAACTTTGTCTACACCATCGAATTCTCTGTATACTTCATAGATAGTAATTTTTAGTTGCTGTAAGGATTTCTGCAAGATCTCTGTATCTCTACTACTATCTTTTCTACTATGTCTATGTCTCACTACTGTACCTCTTAAAATATAATAGTGGCAGGCAGAAGACTTAAAGTTGTCAGTTACAACAGTTGCAGCCAGAGGAGCAACTCACTAAGTAGCTTGGGAAGAGTACTCTTTTTTCCAAAGAAATCTCTCTTCCTCTTTTGAAGTAACTGAATACTGTTGAGTTATTTAGTACTGTCCTTCAGTATTTTTGAGAATGAATTTGTTCTACAGTATATCTGTTACTGTATCTAGTAATCATACAAAATTACTAATGGTGCTGGTGTAAATCATAGCATTGTGTATGTAGAATAAAGTACCTGTTTTATTATTTTGTTTTATGGTTTGAGGCAGGTCTACAGGTAACATCCATACTGATGGAAGAGGATCAGATTAGAGAATACTTAAACAAACTGGATAAACAGCAGTCTGTTGGCCCTAATGGGATGCATTCACAAGTGCTGAAGGAGCTGGCTGCTGTAATTTTGAGACCACTCTCAGTAGTCTTTGAAAGATTATGGTGGTTGGGAGGGGGTGTGTGAGGACTGGAGAAGGATAGCTAATGTCATGCCTATTTTCAAGAAGGCTGGGAAGAAGGACCCAGGAAACTACAAACCAGTCAGCCTTGCTTGGATCCCTGGAAAAGCAAGGATGTGCTGCCATCCAGAGGGACCTCAGCAGGCTGGAGAAATGAGCTGATGGGAACTTCATGGAGTTTAAGAAAAGGAAGTGCAAAGTCCTGCGCTTGGACAAGAGTAATCCTGTGCACTAGAACATGCTGGAGCTGTGTGGCTGGAAAGCAGCTTTGCAGCAAGGCTGCTGCAGGTCCTGGTGGACAACAGGCTGTCCATGAGACAGTGAAATGCAAAGAGGGCCAGTGGTGTTTGGGTAGCATTAGGCAGAGGCTTAGTGAGCAGGTTGAGGGGAGGTGATTCTTCCTCTTTACTCAGCACAAGTAAGGCCATGGAATCTGTAGTACAGGAGAGAACTGGAGCTACTGGAGAGAGTCCAGTGAAGTGCCACTAAGATGAAGGGATAAAGCAGCTCTCATTTCAGAAAAACCTGAGGAAGCTGGGGCTCTTTGGCTTGGAGAAGGCTCAGAGTGGGATCAAGGTGTACAAATATCTGAAGGAAGGATGTAAAGGTGATGGAGACAGACTCTTTCCATTGGTGCCTGGTGACAAGATGGAATGGGTAGAGATGAAAACACTGGAGGTTTTTCCTCAACATTATGAAACCCTCTTGATTTGTGGGTAATGGAACACTGGCACTAGTTGCCCACAGTGGTTGTAGAGGGATTCATATTACCTCTTCTGCAGATGTTAACAGTAATTTCTTAATGTTGAAAAGTTCTACTTGTCTTCTTTGAAAGTAATACTCCTATTTTTACACATGACTGTTACCATCATGTCCTCATTTCTCATGCTTCATGTTCTATGAAATGGAGGTTTTCAGCAGAATTAATTTTTTTTACGTACCAGTATCAACTATTCCATTAAATTACTAACTAAATGCAGTACTGCCTGCACTGATATTTTTTTTTTTTTGCCTCCTTAAACATTTTAGCACTTGATTTGCAACAGTGTGGAATATCCAATGAGGGAGCAAGGTCATTATTAGATGCTCTTCAAACTAATACAACGTTAGTGGTACTTGACATAAGAAAAAATCCATTAATTGGTATGTATCTGTGTCTGCATTTATCTTCTTTGTGTGGTTGGTGTTTCTTTTTTTTTCTTCTTCCGTAACTCTAGGGGGAAAGGTAAACTGCTTTTACCAAAGAAAGAACATGCCACAGTAATTTGCTAAACCTTTTTAAAATAGGAAAGCAAGCAGGATAGGTAATGTGTACTTGGTATTCAATGATCTGTTTGTTCACATGAAGAGTTGTCTCTTACAGAAAATTCTTAACAAGGTGTTTTAATTAATTCTAGATCATGTTCTGATGAAAAACATTATTGCAAGAGTTCTTAAGAATGGTAACAGTGCTGATTCAGAGGTATGTTTCACGGATTTTGGAATTAGTGTGGGGGTTTCTTTGTAGCTCCCATTTAATTTATTTTTTAAATATTTTTTTTTTTTCAAAATGAATCTAAAACAACTATTCTAGTTCTAAACAGGAGTTTGACTCAGTACAAATTAAAAAAAAAACCTAGGGGAAAACCTAAAACCACCATGTTACTGTATTGGGCTTYCTGTATGATTTCTTACATAATTAAAGCTGTCACATGTAATAAAACCTGGATATACATTTAATGGAAAGAAAAATGGAAATGTGTGTGTATTTCAGCATTACCATAGAATGTTAACTAAATATTGCTCCAGGACTGCTGTAGGGCTTTTTACTACACGTGTCCTTGTCAACATGGTAATAGTAACTTCTAATTAAAAAGTAAAGGAAACCACAATTTAAAATGTAGCACTTAATTTATTTTAAAACTTATTTCTTGTCTCTAACTTCTGTAACTAGAATTTTTTTAAGTTGCTCAAGACTGTCCCTTTCCATGCAAACCCTCTATGAAAACAGAGTCCAGTTGAAGTACAGTACCCCCTTTCATTTTTGTCTAACAGTCCACAGAGTTCACAGTAATGTGCATAAGCTGAATATCTAGACCATTTATGATTAGGTATGCTGTTGAAATATGCAGAAATCTGATTCAATTCTCAAAGGAATCCCAGCAATTCTAGTTCTTGTGTTGAAACTTAATGCTCTTTTGATTTTTGAAAAGACTAAATAAAGACAGAGCTGTGGATTTGTAGGGACTGTCTAATAAACTGAAAATTTGTGTATAGAATTTCTGGAGGATTAATACAGTCCTCCACTTCAATCTCTAAAAGACCTTTTTTGAGAGGTTGAGGTTTGTTGTGAAGAAGTACTCTTTGCATGGCAGATGCAATCAAAACTTGCAAAATGTCACAGGGATCACATGAAAATAACATCTGCCTGGAAATGCTAAAGATAATTGGAAAGTCCAGCTATGGAAAGAAACAACTCTGGGAAATCTCCCATATGCTGAAAGATCACTTGTCTTAAGACATTAGTTTTATATTCAACCAGTTAGTGTGGTGTCTTAAGTTTTATTGCCAGTGCTAGTAATTCTTCATACTTTATTAACAACATGGATGAAGAAATACTGACCACTGGCTTGTAAGTAGCTTTGCTGCTTCTGCCAGTCACAGCTGTCTTTCCTTCCATCTTGTTTTGTGTAAAAAGTGGTTGGTTGTTTTTCAGTAGCATGTAGTTGATTCCCTTCTGGGCTCTTTTTTTAGATTTGCAAGAAGAATTGTCTACTGCTAATTGATGCCTTTGCTAGAAAAAAAGCTTTATATTTTACCAGCACTGTGTAGCAGTATAGTGACCTGTAATCATAGATATGACCAAGTGTAATAGGTGGTGAAAATCTGTGTAGTTTCTGAGAAACTGAATAGCTTAAGGGAAAATCTGTTTAAGGTGTCTACAAAACAGAATGCTTTCAAAATACTGTTTTTGTGTTTTGCTGTCTTCATGGATGCTTAGRTGTTGTACAACAACAGCAGTAAGCACCCAGGCTATGGGCTAGGTGAAATTTAGGTTTAACCTAGTAAGGCTGCCCTTTTAGGTGTCTAGTAAAACAAAATTAAAATGACTTTTGCTCTTAGAAGCTTGCAGTCTAATTTTACTCTTTCTGGATGTGTTTTAGTTTAAAATTATCAATTTGCTTGCACAGGCACTTGATCCAGCTGAAGACACAGTAAAGTTTATACAAGGATTAATTGAATCCAAAGTGAAAAGAAAAGGTTTTTCTTGACAATGATAAATTTGGATTAAACTTGGTTAGTTAGAGTACAGTAATGGCATTTTAATCATTCTGATGCTTTAGATGGGAATAGCTCTGGCATACTGTTCCGAGTACTCTTATGTGGGATTTAGGGCTATGTGAGACAAGCTTTGTGTTAATGTCATCTGTATTTTCTTCAATGACTGCTTCAGCACTAGATCCTGTATTAGTTATGCCCACTGAAAAGTAAGTGCAGGGTAATTTTATAATATCTACCACGAGTAATTAAACTTTTTATGAGGGCAAGGGGAGCCTTTAGGAATACAGCTGTTGCTGTAAGGAAATGAAGTTTGAAGTGCAGCTGTGGCCTTTGATCATCACTGTCTCTTAATTTTCTACTTTGTAAGGATGAATTTTCATTACAGGCAGTAAAAATAAACTTCACGTTTTTTAAAATAAGGACTTCATCAGTAATACAAAATCACATAATGGAAGCTTTTATTACTCTGGAGAGCTTTGGCCTCAGCCAGTCATTCCTATCAGGCCAGTTTTCTGAGAATGAAGTGCAGAAGCCAAGGTTGCCTCTTCATAGGATTGGTGCTGGGGTTTTTTTGCTATAGAAGGAGAACTGTTTTGCACAGGAGAAAGAGTACTATTGAACTGGATATTGTAGTGGTGTTTTGGGAACACTTTCTGGTAATGTAGACTATCATCTGTGTTTGAATTTGGGCTTTGTGGGACTTCGGTTTTTTCTTGATTTTACAGCTTATTAAGCTTTCTATAAGTAGCAGTATTCTCTATAATCTGACAAGCTACCTCTAATTTTAAATAAGCACCTCTTTAACTGTCAGTTACTAGACTGATTTGTTTCTCTTTAAAAAAACCCCTCAAATTCCAGTTTAAGTGGCTGATGCCTCCATCTTCCAAAGATGCTTTGAAAACTAAGCCAAAGAAAAGAACCATTGTCCTAGGAAGTGGTCGGAAAGGAAAAGCTACTATTCGTATTGGTAATTCTCTGTTTTTTCTGGCTGTAGTAAATTTTGTCTAGAAAATTGTATCTTAATGCTTAAGAGCTTAAATTAGAAAATGTATGATATGTCTGAATGTAGTGTTTTACAGAATGCTTGTCTCCAAAAAATAAAAAAAAATCAGTTTCTTCTTAATTATATAATTCATCTTCTATCATCATTGGTACATGTAGGAAACTTGCTTTTGTTTTTAGTGCTGCTAAATGTATGGCTGGAAAAATGGCAGGATGTGCTGACTTTAAAATGTGTGGAAGCATTGCACGTATTTATTCTGTGTCTCCACAAGCTTTCACTTCTGCAAAGCCTGGCAGTAGTAAGTTGTCTAGTTCTCCTGCTGTTGTAACCTTTCTGTAGCAGGCTGTCCTCTGCCAGAACAAACAAATATGCATTTTTTAACTGATGTACAAAATGTTCTAAGATTTTTTTAACTTCATGAAAACCTATTATAAATAATATGTTTAAAATAACATAGGAATCTTGAATATTTATAATTTTGTACTTACAGCTGCAATACTAAACATTTTCCAATAAGCTACTAAAAATTTCACTGTAATACATTTCACTGTCTCTCATCTTCACTCTAGTTATCTGGAAGCAGAGAGGTAAGCATAAATGAAAAGAAGTCTTTGTACAAATAAACTGTGGTGTTCAGGGTGGTGGTGGTAGTGGGAGAAAAAATGCCTGGCAAATGTGATTGTGGGGGGGGTTTGTGTTTATTTGGCTTTTTTTCTGTTTTGGGTTGTTCATTGTGTGTGGGTTTTAGTGTGTCTTGGTTTTTTTTTTTTTAAGAGAAGGAGGGACTCAAGGTGAAGACTATGCTGTTTATTATGTTCAGAGTGAATTGAGATTTTAAATCCTATGAATTAAGTTACAAATTTCTATACCATTACAAAATCAGTTATTTTATTATCTCAGAAGCAATAACCTGAGTTCTGACTACTTTAACTGTAAGAAATATTAGGTGGTTAGTTTTCTAGACTTACCAGTTTCTGGCTTAGAGAGAATGTGAGGTAGAGTGATCATCCATATTAGGTTTCTTTGCTGAGTCTACGTTGATGCTGTATGATTTAAACAACAAAAAAAGACCAGATCAGTGAACCATGATTTTTCTTGTTAGTGAAGGGAAGAGATTGCAGGTGTCCTGTAAAAGAGATCTGCATGAGTACTAGCTTTATTTTAAATTATTTCGCCCGTAAATAAAATAATGTTCTTCACTCTAAAGCCACTACAGGGCAATTTGAAGCACATAGATGCCTTCATTGTCTGTGTGGGTGGTCTAAATTCTGATGTGAGACAATGGAATTAGGTATCTGTAATTAATAATGTGAATAAACCTCTTCTGCTACAAAGCTTTACCTTTGTTTTTGAAAACGAGCTTGTCTTGCATCAGCCTAACAGCAGTTAAGTATACCAGGTTATAATTGCAAGTTTTTGGACACTTAAGCAAAATTAGACTGAATTTCCTACAGTCMTTATTATTAGGAAATTTTGTGAATGCTAAGTGGTATATTTGTATGTGAATAATGTGTAATGAATTCTCTTTCCTTTTGATCTTGCTCTTCAATCCAGGATTATCATCTAAAAAATCTGTAAGTCCTGGGAAAAAAAATTTCACTGTGAGAGAGAGTTATTCACCAAAACCACTACCACCAGGCACAAAAGGCTTCCTTCCTTGGCGGACTGCAGCACGTGCAAAGAGGTGCAGGTGAGGTTTTCATGGTACAAGGGAAAATGCTAAACAATAAAACTTGCATGATAAATACAGTAGAGAGCAATGTTAGCTTTTTAAAATATGATTGGAAAGGTACGCACAGAATGTTATCATAGTTTTTTGTCTTTATATAAATTTTGAGGATTTTACATAAATTCTTCTCTAGTAAGTATTTAAAATACACAAAAGTACATGATGGTCATAGGAATATTCATATGCAGCAAGAAACCCCACTACAACCAAACCTACCTTGTCTGCTTGTTCTTTTGTTAATAATGATTTATCAGATGTATAAAGATGTATTTATCTTGCTAAAGAGGCAAGTTAGTGTTCTAAACTTGTAGTGCAGTTGGCTAAAGATCCAGTTAAAGGTGCTTAGGTATTTTCCTGCCTCTTTTTTCTGCTTCACTTCACCCAATACCAGCATAAATATTGTGATCATCTAAGACCTGTAAATTAAAATAAAACTGAAAAAACCCTTATGTATAGAAGCTGTCCCTTGAAACAGTTTTTGTTTGTTTTTGATTTTTTAATCTATTCCCTAAACCTTGGCCTCTCAAAATGGAGACTGTATAACTATTTAAACAAAAAAATTACTTAATGCACTATTGCAATGGTGGTTGTTTGGCTTGTTTTTGAAAATGCTGAACACCAAATTCTCCTGTTGACTTTAATTAACTAAAATGCATATTGAAGATACTAATGTTGGCATCCAGTAGTGTTGCTCTAAATCATTATTAAGTAGGAGATAGTAATCAAAATGAGAATGTAATGAGGCTTAAAGGGATATAATGCAGTGTCTGATGCTTACTCTTACTGCTTCATCTGCCCTAGAATCTTGTGTTTGGAACATTATAAACTTACTTTCTTCAAAAGTATGTTTGTTTGTTTGTTTGTTTTTTTCCTAACTTCAGAGGTGGGGCAATGGATAGTGCTGGAGAATTGCCAGTGAAGATTCAGGTACTGTTTCTCTCACATAATGGTTTTGTTTTTAGTGGGTGGTTGTCTGAAAAAACAGGAAAGCGCTCTCAACAGAATCTCATTGTCGGAAAGCTAAGATTGGAACATACAAACAACTTTTAAAGATTCTCACTCATAGAATTGAAAAAAAGTAGTTTGCATCAGCATTTGGTTGAAGCTTCTTTGATACTTAGTTTACTCCCAATTCTATCTCTGTATCTTTTGGTTTCGTAGTCTTAGGAGCTAGCTGAGTTGGAGTATAGGCACAATCCTGTAAGAATAGCTAACAGACAATAAGAATAACTAACAGCATTTTTCTCTGAAGGCTTTCTGCACCATCTTTTCTGTCTTGAATTTGGGTTGTTTTTGGACCTGTCTGTGAGCTGCTCTAGTAAACCTACCAGGAGGAGAAGAAGGACCCTGTCTTTATTCCTTCTCCTTTGCATCTTGTTTCCATCACAGAAGGGTCTGATGGCTGCAGAAACCACCAATTATCCTCTTCTTTGGTGTTGGCTTCCCATGGACTGCCATCCTCTGGGAAAAGATGGGCTGGCACAGGATGTGTGTGGGCAGCAGCTCCTTTGACCCATCCCTCTGCTCTGATACAGGTCTTCCCTGGCTGGAATGAGGGTTTTGGTGCCACCATGGAACATCTCTTCCTGCTCCCAGCCTGATGTTCCCTCTGCTTTTTCTCACTGTTTTTGTTCCCACCTCTTGTGCCTGTCAGGCATTTTTTGCCTTGCAATGAGTCAGCTGGGACTGGCTGTGTCCTACATGGGACAGCCTTGGCTGTGCCTTGCAGGGGCTGACTGCTGCTAAATCCTCACCACAAATACTCAACATAGGCACACATAGGATTGTTTTTTTAATATTGTTTTATGCAAATTTATTTCAAAGTTGTATGTCTGGGCAATGTGTATACATTGTAAGGGATTCTGGGAAATAACTGTATTTAAATTAAGCTTTTGAAATTATTTAGTCTTTGATTTTTGCTGTACATTGTAATGCTATGCGTGGGCATGTTTTTCTTATCTGGTGTAACTAGACAGGTGTTCCTGTGAAAGTGACACTAGAAAGTGCTTCTACATCTGAAACTGAAGACACAGAAGATCTAGAGGATGTTATCCAGCAGCCTGATTTGGCAAAATCATTAGATAAGACTGATGTAGCTCAATATCAACAGTTAGAGGTAAGAAGCATGTTGTCAGTGCCTTAGACTCCATAAAAGCAAATAGTATCAATTAAACCGTGTTTTATTCAGAAAATTGTAAATAAACAAATAACCAATTTTGGAGCAGGATTTCAGAATAACTTAATACAGCTGCAGTATGCATAATTTTTTTGTTGCAGTCTTGAATCATAGTGCACAGATCTTTTGATCAGTTTTATTGCCTGTAGTATTTTTTTCCAAGTATTTTCCTTATAAAAGTAATCGAATGTTATTTCTAAGAGTTAAAATATAGTAGAGTCTGTTGTGTAAAAATAATTATAAAAATAGCTGAAGGTGTTTGAGTTCCGTTTTATAATTGGGCCTGGTAAACTTTTTTCATTTGCTTTTTATTATTCCTTCTATTTCTTCGATACTTAAAAAACTTGGCACTAGTGAAGCAGATTGTTTTGGCAAATGTCTTGACTGGAACCGTTCTTAGAAAAGGGTGGAAAAAAGGTATGTCAGTGGCTCAATAATGCTGCTGAGGTAATCTAGCACAATTATGAAGTGCAGGATAACCCTCAGACAGAATAACTGAGTTGTTTCAGAAGTGCTAAGATTTGAATTCTGTTTGGAGAAACCAATGATTACTTCTTTAAATAAGGTCTACAGTCAGTTTGGGTTTGCTGGTTGTTGTCAGAGCACAACACTGGCTGAATTTGCTGTTCATATGTGTAAATATTGGACTGTATACCTGTCTTCGTGTAAGAGGAGTGAAGTTAAGTTTCAACTTGCTGAAGGTTTATCATTAGTGGAAATGTTTAGAGTGGGATAGAGTTGTGGAAAGCAAAAGTACTGTACAAATACTGCATAATAACTACCAGCCTTTTCAGTTGTGGTATAGTTTTTCTTTAGACCTTTTTTTCTTTATAACTTTTGTTCAGGAAGATTTCAAGGTTTTCCCATGTTGTTGGAACTCAAAGTTTAATAGCAGCTTTTACTGTTAGTATGTGATGCATTGACATTGCACTGTGTGGTGGCTTCAACACTCTTACCAAGAGCACTGTCTGAAATCACAGAATTCCATGTTGTGTGCAAATTGCTCCAAAAACCTTTATGTAGGAACTACTGCGCTTGCAGAAAGTTTTTGATGTATTTGTTCTAGGTGTTTGGAGAGGGAAGAATATTATATTCAGGACACACAGCAGAGGCAGGCAGTGTTTTGTGCTTTGGAGAGGGGTTGTCATGCTGACTTCTTATGTCAGTATGATGTTAACTGTACTACTACATGTAGGGCACCTATAAGGAAGAAATAATTTTTGATTAATTTGAATTTTCTTGGACAGAAACCTACCCCAAAATTCGGATTTTTCTGTGCTAGTAAAGGTCCAGATTTTAATGACTTTCTGAATTTGAAAACCAAAATATTTTCTTAGGCCGTGGTTATTTATCAGATGGCACCATTTAAGCAATCTGCACCTGATTCTGTGCCTCATCCATTGTTTCTGTTACCTTGACACAAAGCAGGTTTGACATGGCAGAATCAAACTATCAAAGTGACGCCACTGAATTGTCTATTTCCTCTCCATCATTTAGTGCCTTTTAATTTCTTGCTTCAGTCTTTTTCTCTTTTGCCCCTTTTCATGTTTGTCTCATCATAAGATTGTCATTAAATAGCTGTTACTGCACAGCAGCTTGCGAGGAGAGGTGCTTTGAGGAACTGATCCAGCTGAAAAGTAGTCCAGTGTATTTGGTAGTAGCAGGCCTTTCAGTAAATGGGACAACCAGTTGTGTTAGAACAATGATGGGAATGCAGAGTGGGAATAAACAGTAAGAAGTGGGAGTTTCTTAAACTGCTGCTTTGTCAGAAAAAGATCTCCAAGCATCTCTTGATGTGACTGAATGACCAGACTTTTACTTAAGTACGCAAGTCTTGGAGAACTTCTCTAACATCCTTCTACTCAAAAAGGGGCTTTAAGCATACTACTTAATGAAACAAGTAGTACTTAGTTGCATTTTTGTTAAAAAAAAAAAAGCCATGACTAGTGAAAGCCTGATTTCTGCTTAAAGGAAAAATAGGAACTGATAAATATTCTTTCCTTCCACTAGAGGGAATCTAATGTCACAGTTGATTTTGATGAAGTGTGTAGTTGAGGTAACTTGCATACTTTTAAATTTTAACTAGGGATTTAAATGGTGAACTTCACCCTTAATCTCGTTAACAGGGCAACTCCTTCTACATCTCGCTACTTCGTGAATTACAAAGAAGTAGAGATTGCACTGTAACTGTTTTGGGGTTTTTTAAAGTATGATGCAGTCAAGTAGAAGAACCTGGCTGATTACTTACTAATTTTTTTAAAACATAATTTAATTTCTTAAACTTCAGTTTTATACCTCTGTCTAGTGTTGAACAGACATACTGCTTATGGTAATTCTGAGGGCTACCTGTATTTTTGGTATTTAGTTTCATCTTAAAGTCTATCAGTGCTGTCTTTCTGGGCTGTAATACTTGAAGGTTTAGTCTTATAGCTTGGATGTACATACAACTCTGATATATTTTAATAATCTTTTTTCGCACAGAGACTAGGGCATTGTATCAACTAGTGAATTTCTTAAAAGCAGATCAAAGATTAAGGTGTACATATACTTGTTATATACACATTATATTTAATGGTGACAAATCAGTTTCTTTAAATGCTGCCTTTGATACTGCTTATGAGGGATGCAACTACAATGTTCAATTTTGCTATGAACTCAGCCGATAACCATAAAATACTGTGTACATCTAGAGTGTGATAAATCAAGTTTAAACATTACTGCAAAACATATACAGTTCTGTTTAAAAAATCATGATCATTTGATTACTATCTAAGCCATTGACCTTTGACATTACAAACCAGCAATATGAAGAAAAAGGTCAGTGCTTTTATCTTTAAGATTATCTAAAATCTGTCCACAACAAAAATACTATAGAACTATGGTTTCTGAAGTAGTGTTCCTAGCCTACATCCTAGAAACTACAAATAATTATATGTATGGACCTGCATTATAAGTAGAAAGGTAAGAATTCTGAGAAAACTGTGATAGCTGTAAGACTAAGAAGTCTATGATAGCTGTTGCTGATCTTTAAAGCTGGAATCCTGGGGCATTCCAGGTTACATGTCAAGTTTTCAGTGCAGAACATGGTTTCTACTTTCTGTGCTGTACATCTATGTCTGTTAGAGGTTTTATAGCTCCCCTTACTTGCACATGTTCAAAGGTAGATAGATGGCAGTAAGACTGTGGTATTTGTGGGTGGTTCTCCTTACATGTTTTCTTCCCACCCTATGCCTGCTGGTTAGACAGTGCTAAATCTGTTTCGATGCTCAAATATGAGTACCATAAAGATATGACTAGCTTTCTACTTGCAGCATTTGATGGATGGGTGCTAGTCTAGGGATTTTAGGAGTGGGCTTCACTAGAGTAGTGGCAGACCCGTGATCATAACTTTGAGTGGTTGTCACTAGGGGGGCGTTGTATAGAGAGTATTCTAGAACCTGCATCTTGGAACCAGTTGCAAAAGTACCTTGCAACTTACAACACCTTTAAATTGTATAAGGTTTATGTTTACTATGAATTTTGTTGCATGTCAGTCTTCTCAGTTGATTGCTTATATGAAATGCAGTCATATGCATTTGAATAAGCTTTTGCTAGTAAACAAACTATTTCAGTACTATTTGAATCTTTGATTCTCTTTGTAACTGGTTGATATAGTATGTACAAAAAGTAGTGTCCTTTAACATATATGTGCCTGTATACAAAGTGAAAGGGAGAAGTTTTGTATACTGTTAATTTGTATAGTCTGACCTCTGAAAAATAGAATAGCTTGATGATTTGAACAATTTTCACCTTTTGAACCAGAAGATTATTAAGGTGTGCAAGAACAAAAATTCTTGTTTTTCCAGTTCAGATGTTGTAATTAAAAATGATAATGCTCTGCTGGCATGCAAGAAAATGTGGTATTGCAAATCCTGACTACTCTTACTGAAACTGAGATTTACTACTTAGAACTAATAATTAAAATACTAGTTTAGGAATCTCATGAATAAGACTAGAAGATACTTATTAGGTGTTTTGGGTTTGTTTTTATTCGTGTTAATTCAACACTAAATTTGGAATTGTGAAAAACTTTTTACTGAAGAACTAAGTGAAACAAATTAGAGTACAGTTCTTACACTTCAGAATTTTGTATTCTTAGTGCTGAGAGTACAGTTCCTTAGAATTTTGTATTCCTACAGGTGTAAGAAGGAATAAAATCCTGGATGAAGAATATAGTTGGAAAATCTAGATATGGCTGCTAAGGATTTCTTATTAGAGCCCAATTCGAGCTTTTTATGACGTAGATATTTAGTTAAAAATGATGCTTGAAAAAGTGAAGAGGAAGTAGAGAAGAACATAGATTCTTGATGGTTGTGTCAGAGGCCAAAGAGACTTGGGCTGTAATTTCATGTGATCTGTTGCAATCTTACAAATCTGTTAAGTGAATCACTTATTTCTACTTCTCTTTCTTAATATTTTGCATCCTGGAGTTATGTATTGGTAGACCTCTGTCTTATATTTTTGAAGAAGATACTTTTGAAATGTCATTAACTAGTTGTTAAGTTGCTGAAGTTTTTTTTAAATTGCCTGTTAGTCTTACATTTTGAGATAAATTTCATTGTAGTTTATCTGTGTTTTGATAGTTGGAGCTGGAAGAATGCATGGAAAAACTAAAGGAAGAACAGAAAGCTAGAGTAAAGGCTGAGGAACGATTATTAGAGGTAAAGATGCTTAACTGTTAATGATCTTTACTTTTAAAGGAGGCACTGCTCAGAGAGTCCACTTAGTTAATTAGGAGTAATTATCAATGACCACCAATGTGGGTAGTTTCCACAGTTTCAGTTCAAAGTCATGTGGATCGTTCACTGGTCTTAAGGGCAGTGATGAAATCTGTGTTTAGTAATGTTTGTTCTATGGATTCTGTTCCAGACCCTTGAACTCCCGCTCAAGCTACTCTTTCAATGTGTTTTATTCATTTTATGAAACACTTATGATCTGGGGCATCCTGATACTTGTTTTTTCTAGAAAATGATTAAATCTGTTTGCAGCATGTACACATGGATAGTTCTTTGTCTCCCAACTCACTTAGCATGACTTGTGCTGAAAAGCTGTGTGTTGCAAATGTTGTTCAAGTTGGTTTATTCTGTACCTTTGATTTTTAAATTTTAAGTTTTGCTTCTGCAGGCAATAACCATATTGGATGGTTTTTTGCATGTCAGTTGTTGCTAAGTGCAGTTCAGTTTTGACAAAACTGTACAACTTATCACAGTTAAATTGTGAGGTTTGTTTCCCCTCTGCTGTTGTTGACCTAAAAATATTCTTCTGCATGAATAAGCAGAATATAGTTTAGTGTAAGGTAGTGTAAACAAATGGATTTGGTCCTTAAATGTCATTTGGAGGGGCGTGAAAATGGTGATATCCTTTGAAATATTAGCAACAAGTGATAGTCCACAGTACAGGGAGCAGATATCCACAAAGGGCTCTGCACTTCTTAAAGACAGATTGTAGCCCTCTTGTGTGACTGTCCCCATCTTCCTGTAATACTGTGTGCACCAGTGGGCTCCTCTGCTGGGTGTCTGTTGTTTAGATCCTTAAATGCTTTTTAGGCTAAACAACCCCTTCAAGAAATCTTCTTGATTTTTGAAGAGCTTCTCTATAAAGGCTAGACTGGTGGGACTTAGCACCAGGAGATGGAATAAACCAAGTAGCATTAATCTCTAAAATGGTTTATTTTGTTGCTTATTTATCACCTGCAGTGCACTACCCAATCTGTAATTTTTTTGTCCTGTTGTAAAAAACCTAAGATGGAAAGCCTGTGGTAGTACTTGATTGCACAGCTGTAATCTTAAATGAATGAATATTTCCCTCAAACACAAAACCTTGTATGTCCTGCAGTTATCAGGTAGTTTTCAGATCATCGATTTGATTAATGGGTGATGTGAAAAAAAATTGAATCATGTTAAATTTTCAGTTTTGGGTTGCATGGTGCAGGGGAGAGATAACAGTAGTATGTGTTCCCCCAATACAGAGGGCTGAGTACAACGAGGACAGACATTGGCCTTCATTAAGGTTTTTTTACTAGTAAAATAAATTCTTTGGTGTTAACATGTCGTATAATACATGCAAAGTAAAATGATATGAAAGCTAATTTTTTCTGCTTGTACTTGCTCTGCAACATCCTGTATATGCTGAAGACAGTGCTGAGCCAGTGGTTTTGAGTGCCTGCAGGAATATCTATGGTAAYATAGAACTGCAGCTGTGGATAAGCAGACCTGCACAGAGCTCATGTAAGAGTGCCTTGAAAATGTGTGGTACAGCAAACTCTGTATCTTGTTACGTCAGTTATTTCAGATATTCCTCTTCATGATGCTGCTGTTCAGGCACACAGAGGTGAGGTTTGATATTTTGGAGTCTTTTAAACTGAAAATGAAACAAATTTCTTCTTTTTCTTTTTTTCCCCCGCATAGCTGGAAATTGAAAACGCAAGATTGAGGARTCTAAATATCTCCCTATCCGAGGTTCTTCATGCGCAGTCAGTAACCAACATGATTTTGGAAGATGAAGGTGTTCTAGGCAGCATTGAGAACTCTTTTCAAAAGTTTCATGCTTTTTTAGACCTTCTTAAAGATGCTGGGTAGGTTGTCACTTTAAGTCTTGCTGTTTTTCCTGAGAACTTTCCAAAATTATCCTCACAATGAAGTATGCTGCCTGCTACCCTGCCAGATTTCTAAGTCTATACTCTCAGAGAGCAGAGGAAAATAAATCAGCTGTGTACCTTTTGTTTAGGCTTTTCCTAGTGGCGAAAGCACGATCTAAGCACTGTTCAGCTGAATTTATGCATCTGGGAAAGGCTTTCAAGAAGCCTATTCCAAAAGAGTAGAAAGCTTCTATAAAAGCGCATTTCCAGTTCTCTAGTGAATCATCTTCGGCTCTTAGCGTTCCCACAGTATGAAAGGCTCAAAATATACAGTTGAATTGCCTTCAGAAAGTGTCCTGTTATCTTGTGTTCTCCATTCACTAATTGAAGTGTGGAAATCTAGATGGATGAATTTGTATTTAAAGTCTGTATTTATTGTTACTATTAGTACTGCTACTACTACTAGAGGTAATTCAGAGTGTGTTGATTAAAATTTGTATTACCACTGTACCTGCGATTTGTCAGAGGATGGTTCATCCTTCCCATTTTTCAAAGAATTTCGGCTTGAATCTGATTTGTAAAGCTTGTATGGCCAAGCACAGCAGTCTTATCCACAAGAAGGGAATGGTATGAATATATGTTGTAGTGTATTCCGTGTATTCAAAGAAGATCACAGAAGATTTTATTTACCTCCTCTGTCTCCCACTTGCAAATTGTAGTGATTTAAATGTAGTGGTATGACTCAGGCCCCAGGTGAGGTTTAGACAGGATATTAGAAAAAATTTCTTCTCTACAAGTGTGGTCAGACATTGGAACAGGCTGCCCTGGAAGTGTCCAGAAAACACCTGATACGGTGCTTGGTTTAGTGATGAATTTGGTTTAGGGACATGGTTTAGTGACAATCTTAGTAGCGTTAGATTAATGGCAAGACTTGATGATATAAAGAAGTCTTTTTCAACCTTAATGATTCCAGGATTCAATGATTCTAACTTACTGTAAAGCCCGGAGGTTTTAATTTGGTGACTATCAGTTTGTAGAGTTGCCATTACTACAGGAGTTTCAAACTTTTCAGGAAGGGAAAAATTCATTTTYACTACATGAAGAAAATTTCTTCATATGGGTCCTATGTCTATTCATAGTAATAAGGAGCTGCTCTGAAAGTTACAGAATCCCCATCATGAAGAATACTCTTCTCAGTGAGCTTCTATATACCATATGCTGTGCTATCAGTTAATGACTGCAACTTCTCACTTTTTACTGGGCCTTAAAACCCACAAGTGATTGGTTTGGCCAACTTCCAAGCTGGCAGGTGACCCAACATCATTGTATTTGTGAGGCTTGTCATTGTCACGTTAGGGATTATACTGTTTGGAGATGTGCACCGATTTCTGCTTGAATGACAAGAGTTTTAATCTTTGTTCTGCCTGACATGGAATTTCATTTCCAGTATGCTGCTCTGAGTACAGTGCTAACTAGGAGAGCTTCGTTCCCAGCCTTGTAACACTTGTTTTGAATCTGCAGGCTAATTTGTGCAAAGACAAGAAAATACCTTTAGTAACTTTTCATCTTGGTTAAGATACTTAGAGGTTCACATAAAATAATAAAATACTATATTCAAAGCCTTAAACAGATTCTACTTTTGATTTTGAATGTTTAGTCTTTCAAAGAGTAAGAATAGTTTGTGTGACTTTCTATTAAATGTTTATTTTACAGGCTTGGACAACTTGCTGTATTAGCTGGGATAGACCAATCAGATTTTGGCATTTTGGGGCATCCACAAATAAATTCTACTCTCAGTAAGCCTGTGAACATGGTAAAGGAGAAGTCTTTTGAAGAGGAAAGACAGGAACACACCCAGAATAGCAAAGTAAGTCTTTAGAACGAATGCTAGGGGCAATTCTACTTGATACTCTTTAGTGTACTTTTCAGCTGTTCATTCCCCTCTAATTCATGAATTACTGCAACCCTTTGCTGTAGCTGCATTTATATAGACCAGAATAATTGAGTGATTAATGTAAGCTTTTAAAGTGTTTACCACTTGGAGCACAAACTGCAGTATTTTGTAATATATTAACCTTCAGTCGTAATTGTGTTGTTTCGTAGTCTGAAATAGGAAGTTCCAGTAGTGGTTTGCATCCATTCAGATTGAAAAACACCATGATCAGGTTTTTTAGAAACATTTAATAATGAAATATAGTGTTTTTAAGAAACCTAGTCTTACAGGAGAGGCTATACAATGTACCTTCTGAAAGTCATAAATTATCTGGTAAGTAATTGCAGTGTATAT
This sequence comes from Mixornis gularis, assembly GCA_003546035.1. Taxonomy (NCBI): domain Eukaryota; kingdom Metazoa; phylum Chordata; class Aves; order Passeriformes; family Timaliidae; genus Mixornis; species Mixornis gularis. The sequence goes on from QVAJ01000130.1 coordinate 2,182,868, forward strand.
GTCCAGTCCTGAGAGATTTCTCTGTGGCCATGACATGACTACAATCTTGTACTATTTGTAAATACTGCATAAGGTTTTAGTTCTGCTCTGTGAATTAATTGTAGATCTTCTGGATTTTTCAAAGGAGATACTAAAGTTCCTGTAACACATTAAAAAAAAAAAAAAAAACAACAGTAGACTGTTTTAAAGGCTGTTAAAAATTTAGATACCGGTGGCCTTATAGCTATGTCCAGATTGAATAAAACTGTTGTACCAAGAATCACTCTGCATTCCAGTGTGTTTCTTATATCCAGTGTCTTCCCCTCTAACTGTTCTGATTTCCTCAAGAACACATGAGCTCCTTAAATAAAATGTTAAAAAATTGCTGTTTGTTTTAACAGTGGGGAGAGAATTTCCAGTTCTGCAGTGTGAAGACCCTCATTTTTACATCTTAGTATTGGTGATGAGTTTGGATTCTTGGCAGCAGTGAGGTGCTGTGGTATAGAATGTTGAGACTACATTTCTGTGAACTGCTAGCAAACATAAGGAATTGCAGGTGTTTCAGAATGATAGATGGGATTAAATTTTGTCTGCTTTTATGTAACTGACATATCTCTGTAGTATAAATTTCAAATTAGTTGTGAAACTGTAATGTGCCTACTCTGTCATTATCACCCTAGCAATCTTCAGAAACCTGTTTTGAAAGGTGGTAAAGGTAGTGCAATTGCTATTACCTCTGCATCTTACCAATATTAGGTAGAGACTGTATTTTGCTCTGCAGACTCTAGTATATATGGCAGTTGCAAAACTGGATTTTTTTTTTTTTTTCCTCTGGTTGCTTCAGTTTCTTCATTGGAATCTTTTGTTTCAGAACAGAGCTGGGGACATCCAACTTCCTCTTCCTGGCACATTTCAATCCGAGATGGTTGTGAATAATGCATTTTCATCACTTAGAGAAATAAGAGAACTTCAGGCTGCTGGACAGCAGTATCAGCCAGGTTTGTGGAGGGAAAATGAAGCTCAAACAATTAACCAAAATAAAGAGGATAAGCCTCGAAGTAGTACTCCAGTATTATCTGAGAGGAGAGTCAAACAAAATGAACAAGCAAAAGGACGTCACTCAGCAAGGCAGTTGGTCACCAGTCTGCATGCATTTGCTGATTCCAGCGTACAAATGAAAAGTGATGATAGCAGAATATCGAATGGAATTTCTGGTGAAAAAAGCAAAAATAGTTCCTCTAAGAAATACATCCTTGTAGCAAATGAAACAGCAACTCCAAGTAACGGTGTGAGAGGGGACAGAAGTAGGCTGCAGGTAGGAAATGTTAGCTCTGCAACTGATACTCTGGGATCTGGCTCTGAAATGCAGGAAAGTATACAAAGTGTTACAAGCATTTGAAATAGTTCTAAAATGTTTGAACTGTCCTTTACACTTTCAAGACTAGGTTTTGAATGTCTCAGTATAGTTAGTGAATTTTTTGGTAAAGTTTTGTAGACTTTTTGACTTTTTAAAGCATTGCATACTGCTCAGTATTCTTGTTTCATGTTCGCATTCCTTGTCACTAGATTTTTGGTTTTGAAAACATGTGATACACCTAAAATGGCACCTGTCAGTTTATACTACGTATAAGGGAATCTTTGACATATGGATTTCATTATCACAGATTTTTCAGCTAATAAAGTTAATTTGAGTACAGTTTTTTTGTAGTGTTAATTTTCAGTGTATTCCAGTGGGAGTGCGGAAGTGGTTTTGGGGCAAACATCAATTCCTGCATAACAGTGTGTGGGTATGACATTCTGAAAATTAGTGTAAGTTTCAGAGTCAAAAATGAGCCCAGAAACATCCCTATAAGAAACCTTTAAATACAAACATCATTAGTGCTCTGACTGCAGATCATAGGATAGTACATGTTGGAAGGGGCCTCTGGAGGATATATAGTCTAACTCAGGTTGCTCTCAGGACCTAGATAAATGTGAAAATGTAAAACTAACAGAATCACCATTGCTTTAAAACTCCTGGGATTTACCTCTGGCATCTTGTTCTCATCCTTGTGCTCAGGCAGTTGGTTTGTAGCTTCTGATAGAATATACTTACTATGTACAGGAGCTAGGCAGGATGATTTAGGCTGAACTGGAGGAAAAAGCAGCCTGTAACTGTTTTTCACTCAGTCATCTGCTATGTGATTTCTGGAACACATAGGATCTGTAGAAATTCCTGATTCCAGTTGCTTGACAAATATGAAAAAACTCATGAATCCTCAAATGCAATCCTACAGAGCAAATAGTGCAAGATTACCTTAGCTATTGCAATATTGCACAAGTAATTGCACAATGAAAGTATGTTCTTTGTACAGACTTTGTCACTTCAGAATATTAGAAGGTAATACATTAATCTCTGTTATTTTTTACTTATTTTCCCAACTGCTTGTCTAATTCTTCAGTTGTTCTTTGTAATCTTGGTTTGACTGAACAATTCCATGCAATCTGTATATTCAGCAGTAGAAGCCTACCTATTCCCTTTTTCAAATCTAAAATTCTAAAGCTAATCACTGAGAATTGCTTGATCAGATTATAAATTCAAAAGTGTTTCATTTGTGAGGTTAGGAGTCTGTTAGTTGTCCCTAAAAATACCATGAAGAACTTATAAAAATTTATGTATTACATGCCCAAAAGCAGGTGATATTAAATACCTCTTATGTTAAATACTTGTTTTTCAATATTTGCATTTAGAGTATGAATTACATCAAAAATAATCTGTTAAAGCAAAATTGACCAGGCAGTTTGCAATTTAGATGGGCATACTTTTTTTCAACCTTTTTTTTTCCTCTTAAATCAGAAACATGAAGGATTCTTCATGTTACTGGTGCTATGATATTGCACTCTTACTGTAAGAATCTGTAGTGCATACTTTATATACAGTTGGATCTGAAATTGGCAGAGATAATGGATTGAACCTACTGGGGGAGAAGTATTCTTTTAAGGCTATCACGAATACGTCAGAAGTTTCAAGGTTTTTAATAATTATTTAAAAACTCATTTACAAGAAGTATTTTACACATACAAACGTATATTTTATATATATATTTAGCAGTAAAGTATCTCATAAAAAGTAAAAATACTTTTATTTTAAATTATTAGGAAACCATTTTCTACCATGAGTCTGAATATAAACTCTTTCATACTCTTGCTATTAGTTAATGTTTTACGTAATTGTCTGTGTTCTTGTTTGACATAAAAGCCTGAAATCAATAGGCCAGCTCTTTGCTAGAGAACATGTTACTGTTTACTCATAAAGCTCAATAATTTCTTCTCTTTTCACTTATCTTCCCAAGACCTACTCTTCACAGTTCAGAACTTTGATCTCTGAAAAACAAAATAGCCCCAAACTCTTGTTTGAACCACCTAAGTGTAAGGTTTCACCAGAATTTGCTCATCTCACTAGTTTGCTGAACCAGACATCCCAGCTGCCTCCTGAAACACTTGCCAGGTTGCTATGTAGTCAGCATTATTTGTCTTTTAATAATGACGTCCGTTTGTCAGCTGTGGTACCCGACAGAAGACTGGTGTACACGTGCTCTCCTTGAGTGAGCTGATTCTTTTCCAACAGTAGTCGATCAAGGTTTTGCTGTCCAGCATAACATGAAGTCACAATGAAGATAATAAAAATTCACTGAAAACTCTGAAACTTTATTTAAACTTTTTCTTTTCATCTGTCTTGTTTTTCTGCTTATGCATCATAGTAAATACAGCTTTTTGCTTTTGTATTAATTAGGCAAATCCATGTTCATGTGCAGGGACTGATTTGTGGCACTTGAAGGGTCAGATTCTCTGTCAAATGATAGAAGTCAGAAGCATTCCTGGAAATCACAGTTTCAAAAGGTTATATTGGGTGACTGAATATTAGTATGATTCTATGATGGAATTCATAGCTTTTCATGTAATTAAAACAATAAATCATTGCTGCTAGCAAAATGCTAAAACAGGAGAAATTTCAATCCAATACAAACAAAATTGTAACATGATCTATACTATTTCTCTTTTTTCTTTCCATTTGCAAAAGCATAATGATACCTTGTCTACAGCAAAGATTTCACGCTTATGCATTCTTTCCAGTTTTATATACTTCCCATTGATGCACACTATGAAGAGGATTTTCTAAAGCTTCTGGGTGACAAGGCTTCCAGAAGAGTTGTCCTCTGATCTTGTGGGAGCTGCTATTTTTGACCCTTCTGGTCAGGATGAGACTTCTATGAAAGCTCCAATTCCTGGTATTTACACCAGTGCTCGAGCTGATACCAGCTCCAGCTTGCCTCGTTTCTATTTTTGTTCTAGCTCTTTGTGCCAGCATTTGAAGTACATTTTTAACTCCAAAGTCTTAATTTCCCTTGTGGTTTGTGCCACACAGTTAGAATTTAAGACTGATGCTGGTCGAATGTTGAAGCACTTTCTGTAGTAGCAGGGAGGCTTCATGACCTGATTCCCCAGCATACACTATTTTTGACTGCTTCCACTACTCCTTACTATTTTGGATACCATTTTCCTAACTAGACTGGAGTTTGAAGTTGCCTCTCTGGGCATGCATAGGTGCTTTAGATTTGATCCTGGAAAAAGCCCGTATGAGAAACCTGTATCTTTTGATCTTATTTCTGCTTGAGACACCAGTAAAAATAATTTTTAGTTACATCTATGTTGTTACTAAGCATTTCAATAGGGGTTTCTATTTAATTATAACTAATTCTAATAACCAGAAGTAAGGTAGTTGTTCTGGGTGTTGTGGTGTGAGACACACTTTAAAAATACCCTCGTGTTTTGAAGATAATGTATCCAGCCTGTTATGTCTATGAAGTTTGCTACTATCTCTTAAGAACTGAGGTTTCCAGTGTCTGAAAGCAAGTTTGGTAGGTTTTCCTTAAGCTGTAGCTATCATTGAAATGAAAGTTGTCTTTCCTCTAACACCAGTGTTTCGGTTTACAATTTTTTACAAAAATAAATTCCTTAAGATGAAAGTCTTTCAACTAAATACCAGATCAGGCTGTGGTCTGTAAGTTCTTTTTGTGGTTCCAGGTATCACCTGGCTTGACAAGAAAAGGAACAAATTCAAGTAATCAGTATTTCTTCAGTGAAATAATTGGTATGAAAATAGTAATGAAAAATGGTATTTTATATACATCTCAGTATTCTCAAAATAATGGACATTGATACTTTCATTTCTTAAAAAAAGCAGATTTCTATACAGATGATTAATGTTGATTATAAGCTTGGCGAACACCCATAAGACTAACATAGGGCCAGCATTACAGGAAACACAGGGCAAGCTAAATGTGTTCAAGAGCTGTGCTTTATACAGCGAAGTATGAGAATTGTCAGTCTTGTCCAAGACACTGTGATGTGTTTTAAGGCATACCTCATGGCTTGCTTGCTTGCTTGCTTGCTTGGTCAAAATTTGTTTACTGCTACTGCCTTTGAAATAACTTCTGAAGACCGGCTTGGGCAGAATGTCTTTCCCTGAAACAGTCAGAAGAAATTGAATGAGCTAGAGTCTCTCTCAGTTACAACAGTTTAGTTACGTCTGTTTTCAATGAACCAAGGTATCTATGGAAGGAATGCTTTAGTATTCAGGGATATTAGCCTAGGATTTGGCAAACCACAAGGCAAGTCCAGGCTATGCTATCCATTATGTGAAGGTGATCAAGCTTCACAGCTCTCTTGTTTTTTTTTTCTCTTTGATGAAATTCAAATAGGAATTTGCCTTCCAACAGACTTTTTGGGGAAACTGCACAACATGCAGGCACTTTTTGGCTTACAGAAGGCAGGGATCCTCCTCTACAAGGTGTTTCACGCAAAATATTAGAACATCTGGGTAAACCCACCTCTTGAAGATAAATCATAGAATCACAGAAACGGTCTGGTTGGATACAGCAGGTGATCTGCTCCAGATTCACAGCATTATCAGGGGCGTACTGATACATGGCCCAGGATTGCACCTGGATGGTTCTTAAGTGTCCCCATCAGGGAGGCTCCGCAGCATCTCTGGGCAAAGTGTTCTAGTGCATCGTCACTTGCACAGTTAAGTTCTTTCTCATCTTCAGGTGGAACTTCCTGTGCATCAGTTTCTGTCCATTGCCTCTTGTCATTTCATATGAAATATGAAGGATCTCCTAAAAATCACTGTAAATGTGGGTCGCTTTCTTTAACTTCTCACGCATTCACGTAGACTGCTTTTGGAACAAGCATCCCAGCGCTGCTGCAGCACCCGCGTGGGGGAAAAGCACAGGCAGAAAGTTACAATAGGACATGCATTCGCCGTGTGTGTGTGTGTGTGTGTGTGTGTGTGTGTGTGTCTGTGTCTGTGTGTCTGCGTGTCTGTGTGTCTGCCCGCACGCCCACCTACCGGCGGCTTCTGCCGCCTGCACTCGCCGCGGCCCCTTGCGCTCCCTGTGCGGGGCGCGCCGGTGGGAGAACCCCGCGGGGCGCTGCGGCCAGGCGGGCGCGCCCCACCCCGCCCTCCCCTGACACCGCCCGCCCCGCTCGTCGCCCGGCCCTCCCCTCACACCGCCCGGTCCTCCCCTGACACCGCCTACCCCTCACGCCGCCCGGCCCTCACGCCGCCTCCCCGCGGCCGCGCTTCCAATGGGTGGCCGGGACAGGGGGGGAAGGTGCCGGGCCCCGGCGGCCGCGGGTTTATAGCAGAGGGGTTGGCGGCGGGGCCGCAGCAGAAGCAGCACCAGGCAACGTCGCAGCGATGGAGGGCAGGCGGCAGGTTGCGAACTTCGGCGCCGGGCCGGCAAAGCTGCCGCGCTCCGTGAGTAGGGGCCGGGCTGGGGCACGGCGGGGCTGGGTGTCCTCGTCCCCCCGGCTCCCCGTGGGATTCCGGCTGCAAACTGAGGGCTCGGGAAACTCTAGTAAATAGTAATTACAGGAGTTTACACAGCGCCGAAACCCCGTATCTTCTCCACTTCTCCAACGAACTGCCCTGATAAGCTCGGATTTTTGGAAGCGAGCTCGAGTGCGGTTCTTGGAATACTTTCTAGGTGTGGGTTTGATTTTTTTTTTTTTCCCTGTTGGATGACATGGCACCAGCACCTATATCGTTAGTTTTGGGATAGGAAGTAGGACCTAAGCGCGCAAGGATAGCTCTGTGCAGTGCGAGATTAGTCAGTTGACAAATAGCATGGTAATTCCCTGAGATGCTTTTTAATCAGAAGTTGTAGTGGATGTGGTGTACACTCAACCCTCTGGAAAGTTGCATCAGCAGCAATGGATTATCCAGTTACATATGGAGAGGGGTGATTTCTGCCGAACTGTACGTACTTGACTTTCAGTTTAAGGGTCATCTACTGTGGAATTTTTTTGGTTGTTGTTCTTTTCTTAGTTCCCTTCATAGTATTCTTTGTCATTTCATGGGTTACTTCCTTAAAAAAAATTCTTTAGATAAACAGATTTGCTGCAGAGCAACTTTCTTGTTTTTATTTGTTTGGGTTTCTTTCTCCTCCCATCTCTTTTCTCGAGGAAATGTCCTTTGTGGATAAGATTGCAAAGAAATTTCTTTTCTGTCGAGCTCTAGATTCCAAAAGGGGCTCTCACAGGCACTGCGTCAGTACCCACCTCTCTGACAGAAACGGCTAAAAACTGGATTTAAGGTTTGAGGAGTGGGGGTGGGCGCAGCTGAGCTCGCTATTATTAATCTGTTTACCCTCTTGAAAATGCAGTGTTCTTGTGTCGACTGCCCTATCACCTCGATGGTTTGTTTCTCTTAATTGTGGGCTGATGCTGCCCATTAAGCACTCAAACTTGGTGAAGCAAGAAGATGGAGCAATTCATCGATTATAACGAGTGTCATAGATGTCTGTTGTGCTGATTTTCAGATGAGGAATATTACTAACAGAATTGGATTTTATCAAGCAATTTAGCAAGCACTACTCAAATAGTCTGTGTGTTCTCCCTTACTTTTTTCGCCTTCTTCTCTGGCATGGATAAGTTTGCTTGTAAAACGTGGTGGTTAAAACTTCACAATCTTTTAGTTGACCTTTTGGTAGCCAGCTGTTACAGTTGACAGACCATGCAGATACCCTGTCAGCAAGGTAGATTTCTTATTCCTGAAATTGCCCAGAGTGTGAAGTTTCTTGTGAGATCCTTGGGTATGCATGCAGCATTTTCTACTAGAGCTCCCTCTTCTCCTGCTTCCTTCAGGAGCAGCCAAGATTGTTCTGGCTCTCAGACAAGAGTTCACCGAAATCAGAGGCTGCAGATCCTGTAGTTATAGTCTCATGCTACTTTATTGATACTCAAGAGCTAGGGGAGAAAGCAGAAAAAAAAAAGGATGGCTGAAGCAGTACTTGGCTAGGACTTTTTGTGGCCTGTTTTTTTTTACTTGTTTCAAAATTTTGCCTAATTTCTTTCTTAACTCTCAATAAGATAGAGGCTCATCTTCAAAAAGTGTGGAACTTGATTTTGTGAAACCAGTCATTGTCATGTTGGCTCAGTTTAAGGTATCCAATTCCCCAATTTGATCCTTCTTATGTTTTCTTCAATACTTTGGTTGCCCTATTTGCACAAGTCAAGTGAAAGGACACAGGATGGAGTGGTGGGAGTGGGTATTGAGGATGCTTGCTTAGAAAGAGTACATATACAAACATTAGATGTTCTGTAAAGGTTAAGAGTTCCAGTCAATGCCTAGAAATTGTTCAGAAATCTGGAAATGTAGTGTTTGACATAATAACTTAAAACATGGTCTCCACAACAAGCATATGATTTAAGTTTGCTATCTTATGAAAAGCCTTAAGATTCTAGGTAGAAGAAAATTGTATTGGTGACTATACTTCTGTTAATCTCACTTGGCAAGTGTCAGGTTATTGCAATATGGGGCAGCTGGCATAGTCATGATGCATCAGAGACTCCAGATAGTGAAAAATTCCATTAATTTATTTCTGGACTTTTTTTTCTTTTGATAGGTATTATTAGAAGCACAGAAAGAATTGGTGGACTACAAAGGACTTGGTATAAGTGTTCTTGGTAAGACTTAAAAAAATCTACGTTTTTCATGATTTTGATGTTTAACTGAATTGTTTAATAAGACTTTCTGATCTTGGTGTTTTGCCTCTATTTCTAATACCTGTGTGTCTGTATAGATGTGTGTAGGTACCGTATAGATGCATAGCATCCTTCCCATTAGGAAGGCAGTCCTCTGCTGCGATAAGGAGGAAGTGTCTTCTGTGCCATATGGGCAGCTGGCTTTTCAGCCCCAGTTGCACAGAAGATTTATGCATCGAGACGGTGAATATTTTATCAGTCTATGAATCTGATTAGTTGCTAAAAGTAGAGTGTGCAGCTGTCTCTGCACAATTCAGAGTAATGTTTAAATTGTACATTTGTACTGTGGATTTAAAAGGAATTACTGTGTAATTGTCCTTAATGTTTAATTAGCTTTATTGTGTGAAGAAGCCTTGCTAAAGGTAAGAGAACAAACAAACTTCTCTCCTTTATTATACACTTCTTACAGCATTTGCAGCAGAGAAGGTTCTTAGCACGAGGAAAAATGAAACCTTTCTAGAGACTATTTTTTGTACCTGCAAATGTTGTTGTTCCTAGTGGTAGTAATGTCGTATGGGTGCCAAATGTCAATGAACAGGATTTGCCTGTGTCTGGACAAGACTGCAGGTATAAGTCTTCTGTGGGTATTTAGGAGTATTTAAGTACTTAAAGAAGAGTAGGAGCTGGGAAGGACAACCTTCAGGCATTTTGGGTCTGTAGGGTAAAAGATTTAAAGCTTAACACAATTTTAAAATCAAATTCATGTATTATCATCTTGTTTCATGTTATGTCTTCTCTCTCTTCCACCAAAGAAATGAGCCATCGGTCCTCAGATTTCACAAAAATTTTAAATACAACTGAAAATCTTATGCGTGAATTGCTGTAAGTAAATTACTTTCTGTTTATCTTTATGTTCTGTGTGTGCTGATTGCATCAGTAATGTCTAATGTGGAGATCTTTCTTGAAAGCACCTCTTTGGTGGTGTTTATTATGCATGGGTACTGTGTATCATAGAGTAATATCCTTGGAGAGGACATTGATCTTCTGTTTGCTTATATTTTTGAATGTGACAAAGGGTTCTTATTAGGTTCAGAACTTTTTTATCTGTTTAGCTGAGTTTGTTCTGAAATTTTGATTTTTATCACCTTCATAGGACTCATAAAGGACATGAACTAAAAGAAATAAGTGCAAACAATAAAAATCAGTTCTCTAGTGGTATAAATGTGATCTGCATGTTGTTCATAAGTCCTATTTTATTAACAAAAGCTCTGTGGATCAGTGTTAGAATCACCAATCAACAGCCCTTTTCCTATTTGTAGAATGACACATTTTAAAAAATTTGAAATAAATACATGGTGGATTAGAATTCCTGTTCTCATAGTAGTTAATAATGTTGGTCATTTAACACAAACGCTTGACCCTCAGTCACAGCCAGAGTCATTGACAAAGGTGTTTTAATGAATAATTTGAATATGTAATTTTTGTGATTGTATGAGCAACTTCTTATTCACATGCTCTGCATGCATACTTCACTGTACTGTTGCACTTTCAAATTGAAGGGTCTCAAAGCTGAGTGCTGCTGTAAGCACATCGGTGTTTTTAGCCTGATGGAAAAGTCATGAAGCTAGCCATAGAAAAAAATCAAAAAGTCAGCATTAATTGTGAGGGAATAGCTCTCAGGTTTGTGTGTACGGTTACTCAGGAGTGAGTTTGTTTAATGCAGTGCTAGGGTTGGGGAGGGAAAAGTTTTTCCAGCAAATTTTTATCACTAAAATTCATAGCATTTACTCTTAAATATTTAAGTTTTTCTCAAGACCAGTGCTGAGGTGAGTTAGTGGGACTGAATCTAAGCTCTAGGCAAAGAGTCTTCTAAAATTGCAGTGTTCTTCCTCAGTCACGGTTAAATGCATAATATCAAGCTGTATACATCCTGTGTCACCTGGGAATAACATAAATGGCTAATTCTTTTATGCAGAAATATACCAGACAACTACAAAATTATTTTCCTTCAAGGAGGTGGATCTGCTCAGTTCAGCGCAGTCCCACTTAACCTTATTGGTTTGAAGGAGGGAAGACAGGCAGATTATGTGGTTACTGGAGGCTGGTCAGCAAAAGCAGCTAAAGAAGCAGAGAAGTATGCCAAAGTCAATATTGTTCATCCCAAACTGGAAGCCTATACAAGTAAGTTGATGACTACATCTATCAATGTGAATGCTTAGGTTTTGACTTACGCTAAAAATGGATCCAATGTTGCCAGAGTTCATTTAGTTGAATGTTAACTAGAGCTGACTGCCCAGCACTCAAAAGAATGTCTGCCACATCTCTCCTTGTTCACCACTGGAGATTTGTTAAATGGCTTAACAGTTTCCACCAGAAAAAAAATGGTGAAATGGGGCTGAGCAGATACCAGAAAACAAGTGGCAAGAAACAAGTGTCTAAGTAGGGAAATGATCTGGGCTCTCTCAGATTTTTTAATATTTAACTGAATTCTTAAGCTAGTCACAGGAATATTTTGAGGTATTTCAATTTCATGTACACTCGGTAATGCGATTGCTCTAAAATTCAAAAGCAGATCTGAGATTTTAACCTTGTTGACTCAGGATATGGGACACCTGAATTCTGTTATCTTTTAAGGATTCCTAAATTATCTTTCTCACCAATGTGTCACTGAATATACATAAATAATTCTTGGAGCAGGAATACATGAGATCTAGTTTCTATTCCTGCTAGTTTTGCTCACTTTTCTTTCCTCTGGTCCAGATTACAACACTTGAACTAAAAAGAGTGGCAACAAGAAAGACAAAGAGTATCCCCATGTAAGTTAGTGTATTACCTGGTGATTTATAGAAGCGTCCTTGGGAGGGCACTAACTTGGAAAATAAGTTTATACTTACTGTGAGGCACAGGAAGGAAGGAACCTACAAGTCTCCAGTCTGGGGGAGCATAATTCACCATTTTGTAGCTGTAGATAAGAGGAGAGGCAGTAAATAATGATGGAGGCAATAGCACCATCTCCCACCCCTCCCTCCACCTGCCATCAGGTCCTGGAGAAGAAAAGAAAGGGAGAACAACTATTTGTTCTATGCCAAACCTGTTCTGTGCTGTTAGGACATGCCTGTATATTGCCTGTTGACAGAGGAAATCTTAGTTTTGTAAATCAGTTGCAAAGCTGAAAATGGGAGAAAGGTAGGTAACCTTGTGTTTGTTCAGCTTGGGCAAGACTTAAATGCTTCTGGGATTGCACAGAAACAGAGCTTTAGAGAACTTTGCTGGTGATAATTTGGACGTTTCAGTGGTTCTGAAGGCAGTGGGAAGATTCTTGGGCTCAATGTCTGAATTCCCCTGAAATGCTGTTTTGAACCCCTAGGGCAGTAGTTTGTAGTCTGGAATTGCGAATTGGATGAAAATAATTTGAAGAATAAGGGGTTAAAAGTAAAAGGTTTTGCAAACTTAATGATGGCTCACCAGAGAACTTTGGGAATGCATGGGTGTATTGGCTGTGCAGATATATTATCTTTCTGGTAACAACATGATTGTCTATATGGCAAAACTGTTCTTGGTTTGCACCTAAGTTCCATGTTCAGGTAAGACTGCAGGCCAAGAAAATTACTTATCTCCAGTGACCTTTGGGTTTATTTTTTGTCTCTTAGGCATTCCTGACCCAAGCACTTGGAATCTTAATCCAAATGCGTCTTATGTGTATTATTGTGCTAATGAAACTGTTCATGGTGTGGAGTTTGACTTTATACCTGATGTCAAAGGAGCAGTCTTGGTTTGTGATATGTCATCGAACTTCCTGTCCAAACCTGTGGATGTTTCCAAGGTAAACAATTGGATACAGTGACCACACAAAGCATTTTCAAAATTTAATGCATATAGTGAAGTGAAATGTCTGGATAGCTAGAGATGCTGAGCAGTGAAATTAAGGAAGTCCTGTTTTGTTAACTGAGTATCTGATGATGGATAGGAGTGTTGAAATTTCAGGTTTTAGGTTTCAATGTCTATTTGTTTTCCTTTTTCTTGTAAAATCATACACAACTATGTTGAAATTGTTCATGGTAATAGGTGTCCAAGATTATTTAGCTACTGATATTCACTGATGAAGAAAATACCTGCTAAAAGAAAATAACAGCTAAAATAAATATCTTCTAAATCGTATTTATTTTGTAGATAGTGTACGGCTACAACAGGGTACTGTGGATCAGTTTTCTTTAATGCTGCCTCTTACATGAAAAATCTGTAACCTCTTTTAAGCTCCTAAATCTTCCTCTGCCTCATGACTGTGGTGTCTGTTTCATAGATAGTACAGAGGCAGAACCTAGGCAGCTACTATATTTGTAAAGTATACTATGAGTAGAAGTGTTACTGACTAGTGAAACAGCATGTTTGACCTTTCTTACCTGTGTGTAGCAAAAATGAGTAGTTGTTAATGCATTCAACTTGGCCTTTCTTAATATGCCTCTTTGAACAGGTGGATTTTATGATGATTGTTCTGAAATAGGAGATGGGTTGAAAATACTGTGAACTGTGTAGGAATTTGTTTTTAGTAAATTTGCTTGGAGTAGTGTGAAATTGCAACAGGCTGCACTGAGAATTATTTGCAGCTATTAAATAAACATTTAGCAAACTGTAGTGAAATTTGTTGTGATTATCTTCCTCAGCTGAGTGGACCTAAGTGCACTTTGAAATCAGAACTTCTGCTAACTCTTCTTTTAACGTACAACTTGCTAATTTTCAACACATTCTGTGTTCTGTTCAGCTGACTAGTATGCCTGGGGTTTTACTCAGTAATAAGATCTGCAAGTGAATACATGTACCAAGTTCTTTTCTTCTTCCTTTGAAAGTTTGGTGTGATTTTCGCTGGTGCTCAGAAGAATGTTGGCTGTGCTGGAGTTACTGTTGTAATCGTACGTGAGGACTTGCTGGGATTTGCACTGAAGGAATGCCCTGTTGTGCTGGATTACAAAACACAGGCAGCGAATAGCTCCTTGTATAACACTCCACCGTGCTACAGGTAACTCACCCTGCTGTGTGATCTCTCTTACCCAGAAAGCTGCCGCACCGCCATCTGCTGCTCTTATCTAGAAAAGCTTCCAAAGTTGTGTATTTACCCTCAAGCCACTGATATGTTGATGTGTTTCCTGTGATTCCTGTGAAAACATGGGAAGTGTCCAGCCCTGTAACTAGTAGGCTTTGTGTTGCCTAGTGCGACTCAGCCATACAGGATGTATTTTGAAAGTAACTATTATATGCCATAGCTCCATTGTAGAAGTTTTGGGATGCAGTTCTGGTTTACATGAGCACAGCTCTAGTCAATTCAGTGGTGATGCTTCAGTCATTGCAAGGAGGAAATTTGGCATTTAGCTTTGCTTCTTGATCATTAAATACAGTTTGATTTAATTTCTTCCTGACATTGTTCTCAGCATTTGAACTTCCAGATCCCCACTGACTTTCTGTACTGGAAAATGGTAAATATTATTGTGATTGAAGTTTTAAATAATATAAAATATTATATGTATTCTTTTAATCTTTAAAAAATGTTTCCTGTTCTTTCTATGTCGTTCACTGCTGTTGGTTTTGAAATGAAACTGTAGAAGAATTTTTTAAAAGGCATTTTAGTAGTTGCTTTGCTTTACTCTCTTGTAGAGTTTTGCATAATTCTTTGACTGCCGTCTCTCTGTTTGGTTTGGAATCCAGAGATAAAATTGATCTAGCTTTGTAATCATTGCTATCAATCAAAATCATAAAAATGCCATGTATCTGATGATTTCATTATGAAAAAAGCGTATCAGACTGCAGCTTACTTTTAAAAAATTGCTTTTTTCTAGCCTCTGATAACTAGTGAAGTGGTGTTTTGCTACTAGAACCTTTAGATGTTGAGTCAGTAGTTTCTACCCATTCTTAACTTGAAGAATTTTTATACCAGTGTCCTCTGAAGTTAATGTTTTTAAAAAAATCTTCAATCTAGGTATCTTTTTTTCCCAGAAGCTTTTAAAATTACCTTGAAAATAAAGATTTCCTTTTCATTCAGATAATTTGATAAAGCAAATTTTACTGATGTTTAGTCTCAGCTCTTATAGCTTGTTTGTATGTTGTAGAATTGCAAAGATAAGTTGGTTAATGATCTTTGACACATACAGGCCTAAAGTTCAGTGATCCTGTATGTAAACCCATATATAACTTAATTCCCTATAACTTAATTCCATCATTGCAATTAGTATCACTTCAAATTTTACTGAATTTAAGTATCTCTGAATCTGCTGATTGTCACTGCAGAGTGTACTATTGCAATGACATAGGAGCAGCTATCTTTATCAACAGAACAGTAAATCTTGTGAACATTTGTTTATGCCAGATTTTACAGTGCAGAACTAGTTCCCCCAAGTTGTGTTCATACTGCATACTGCACCATATGTAGTGCTTTAATTATGTATTACTGGCAGCCTGTCTGCCCTGTTGGCTGGGTGCACCCAGTAAGAATTAGCTATACAATGTTTCCAGATTTTGGTCTGCTCAATGTAGCTTTGTATCATAGGCTGTATGTATATCTTTCTTTTCCAGTGCTTGATGAAACCTCTATTTCATGATTAATTGTTTGCCTGACTGTCAAGTCACATGTACTGTTTTTGGACTCCGCATACTTGAATATGCCAGGTTTTAAATCCAGCCATTCACATTTTCCAAGTAGAAAGCTATTTCCATTTGAAAAACTGAAGTTCCACTTAATCTCAGTACTTGGACACAGTGTTGTTCCTCTGTTTTGAAAAGCAAAACAAATCAAATTCTGCAGCCTTACTTTAGCCATTGCAAAAAACTTCTGAAAAGAAAGTGCTGCTTTAGCTGTTACTCAGTATCTGACAGTAGCCTTGAACAGAGTAGCGGGTGGTTAAGGGAACTGCAAATAAAGTTGAACTAATTGTCTTTCTCCTTTCTCATCACTGTCTTGTTGGATTTCACTTCATGCTACAGTTTCACATTGGAGTACACTCCAGAATCCAGAATGTAACAGACTGAAATGTTGGCAGGATGCACATCTGTTTGGCTTGGCCCTAACTGCCTGTTCCAGTTTAAGGAACTGGCAAAGCTTCTTAGTTCTCTTTTTCTCTGCTCTTTTCTTTGCACTTGTTTGCTGGCAAACAGGCAAGAAATATTAACTGAATTTGCAAAAGCTACTTCAGCAAGATGTTAAATTAAATTAAGGTGATGCTAGTGGCTTTAACCTCATGGCCCTACATAGTTGACTCTTTGACCCTAACTATTTAGCTAAAATTAACAATGAATTTGCTATAAAAGTCTCATGTGCAAGGTGAAATGCATTTTGCACTTAAAATTGTTCCAGAAACATTGTTTTGATTGATGTAAAAGAAGGATAAAAGGTTTAAGCTGTCTGCGTTTTTGTGAACGACTCTAAGGCTAACTTTTAAGTTCACTTGTCCAAAAGGTTTTGCTCAAGGAAGTGAGGGCAACAAGTGAATATAGCACTGTATATTTGCCAAGGGCATAGTCTATACTTCACTTAAATCTTTTACAGTAGAGTAGTTGATAGTGTGCTGTCATAAATGTGGCAGGATTGTGCTGTCAGAGCTGTAAGGTACTTCCTATAAATGGCACTCTGTAACTTTGGTTATTCTGCAGCCTTTCTGAAATGTTAAAGGATTTGGTACTGGCATCCCTTTAGAAATAAAAAACAGTAAAATTTAAAACACCCTTCTGCTAGATATGTGTTAGGGAAACTTGTAGGTTAATGTTCTCTGAGCACTCGCTTGGAATCAGTAATGAAGGGATTCATAAGAATGAACTTGTTGGATATAGGCCATAAAAACTTGTGAGCAGGTTTTTATGTAAATTGTTGTAGTCGTRGGAAATGTCTGAACTTGAACAAGCTGAGTTTTGTAGCAAAAGCACAAAGGCAAAAGGCCTCGGGGATTTTTTTGATGTTGCACTTAGTAAGTAGCATTGAAATTCTTGGTCTCAAGCCATGTGATGCCAGTAGGCTTCCAGATCTCTACTAAGAACTTGACTGGTAATGAATAATTAAGTGTGATACATCATAATTTGTTTTGCCAAGCTTCACTGTTCATGTGGCCAAAAGGTCTTTGTAGATGGAAATGGGATTAGCGATCTTATTTTTAACATTTGTGAAAATACGGTTAAATTCCTGGGAGATAAATGCACACGTATTTGAGATTTATTCCTGTATTTTTGCTAGAGCAGCTGCACAGGGCAAATGCTATTAACTTTTTTGCTAAATCTGGTTCCTTCTAGGCAGTTATGTAGTCCTTGTAGGCAGGACCTGACAGGCAGTTGTGTAGGCAGTGAATTAGCAGTGCATGCAGCATGTCTGGGGATGTCTTTGGGAGCCCCTGCAGGGCTGCAGGAGGCTGCAGGACATGTCCTTCTATGGTACAAAGCGTTAAGCTGGGTCCAACAGATATGTGTGGCATTTGAATTTCAGGATATTTTGTCTGTGTCCAGAAAACGTTGTCTGTTTAGAGTTGTCATAACTTGTAAAATAGTCTAGATTTTGATTTGTTAATCTTAAGTGCCTTTAAACATGGCATTTTGTTGCTGAAACATTTTGTAAACTATTATGCAAGACTTATATTTTTCCTGTTTGAATAATTTCACTGAAAAATGTTCTTCCCTTTTGCAGTATTTATATCATGGGATTGGTACTGGAATGGATAAAGAATAATGGTGGAGCTGCAGCTATGGATAAACTCAGTTTAATCAAGTCACAGATGATTTATGATATTATAGACAAATCTAATGGATTTTATGCGTAAGTTGCTAAGCTTTTCCCCTTTTCTTCAATATTTGCTACATAACCAAACACTCATAACTGTTGAGAGTTTAATTGTATTTTTGAAGTCACCTTTTTTGAGGACTCCTAGAGATACTATTTGTGCAAACCATTCACTTGGYAACTGTGCAAGGATAAGTCCCATTCCAGTAGGAACTTATTTCAGCTTATCTTGTATAGATCAGTAGTGAATCTTACAAAAACATATTCTAAACTTAATAAAACAGGAGTGTGGGAGAAGAGTTTACAAAAAACAGATATGTAGATTCTGGTTTGTATGCTTACTGAATTTCTTGGTGAAATATAAACCAAAACAGAGAAAGTATCATGTAAGAAATTGTAGAGATTCCTTTGCATTGTATTTTTTCCCTACCACCCTCCAGGAGTCAAAGACTCTTCTTTTTCTCTGTCAGGCAGAGCCTTTTTATTAGCTAATTATGCTAAGTTCTGAAACACTTCCTGAAATAAAATAGAAAGATCAGACCTCAAAATGGAATACATTTTCTTTATGTACTTTATGCGCAGTTTATTTTCTTCACTTATTTTGCTGGCTTTCCAAAACAGATTTAAGCCTCTTGACTTTTACATAGAGTTGCAAGGTATTTTTGAGCTCACAGGACCTATGCATAGTTAAAAGCTGATACTGTAATAATTTTAACATTTGCCAAGCTCAGACTGCTAATTGACCATGAAACTGCCAAATATTTTCCTTCACCTTCATTGTAAAAGCAACAGTGTGAGGACCTAATTTACTTTCAAGTCAAAGTTAGAATAGAGCAAATTAAATTTGGATTTTAAATTAAAGCTGTCTACAATCATAATTGGCAGGGATAAAGTTTCATCATAATATTTAATAGATTCTTCTTATCCATTTAGTTAACGAGAACAGCTTGGCCTTTAGTATCACCATGATCAGGATGGTGATCCTACTCCAGGGAAATCCTGGGGGTTTTTCATAAATGTCAGAAACCAAATGAAGCCTTGAAAAAGACATTTTGTGACAAACAGAAATCTATATCTGGAAAGTTGGTCTGTAAGGCAGTGAGTGGGAAACGCAATGCAAATTGGATGGTAAATAGTCAGCTGGGAAAGCAGAACAAGCTTCACAAACTGAGCTGTATGCAGCTTCCTAAGCAATACAGTTAATACTGTGAATTTTTTAATTGTATCTATAACTAAAAGGAAGACTTAATTTGAAGCTGCCTTTCCAGCTGTAACATGGCACTTAATCTGTGGCATGCTTCCCTGAGAAAGCCATGTGATGAGCCATTTAGCAAATGGAGGCTTTCTTCCATGGAGTGCTCTGTGCCATTTGTAGTTTGTTTTTCAATGTCTGTGCACTGAGTTACATCAGATGGCCCAGTAGCAACTGGATATTCTGAAAACTAAAGCACGGCTGCAGTAATGCAGATATGGGAGTGCTTAGAAGCATAGGCCTTTCTGAACATTATATTCCTGGTTGAACCTGAAGTAGAAGATTTTCACAGGCAGTTGTTATGATGGATCTTTTTTCCTTTTCATCATGGAGACATCTGGACAAAGGAGCAAGAGAGGGACTAAAAAGAATATACTCATTCTTTTCCAAATAGCCTAATAATACGTATGAAATGAAATTCATATGCAGTTTATGAAAACTCATTTATATTGAATGCCTGCAAGAATCTACATTACAGCCTTGGAAAAAAAATAAATCTGAAGGTTTCATGCCTGTTAGTAGAAACACTTCCTCCTCGTCATTTCTGACCTTTACAAAATTGTTGAAGAGAGATTTCACATAACTTGAGTTTTCCACTTCAGATTAAACGGGATTTTAAGATATTAAGGAGCTGTGATGCATCTCATGTAATGTTGTGGCCATGTATACAGTGCAAGATTTGTTCTAGAGATACCTCTTCTCTACTTCATGACTCCCAGTAATGCTAATTTAGAAGATTGACTGAAATCACTAGCAGAAATGTCTAATATCTATGCAAATTTACTTACACTGTATTCTTATGCTTCCTTTAGTTCTGTTTAGCTGAGGGTAATTCTGGTAGCACTTGTGACTAGTTGAGAAGTGTCAGTCTTTGAAGAGGAAGAGAAAAAACTGCTTTAGACTTAGTCAGATTTCCCTGTAACTACCTCACCTATCTGGAGTAATTTTTTTCTTTATTTACTTTTCTTTTATTTTTTCTTTAATTTGGTCTGTATACAAGCCTCATGTCCATTTCTCTGGCACAATTTTGAGTAAATCAGGAAGGGTTAATAAGCTTCCACTTCACCACTTCCATTATTATACTTGATTAAAAAAGGAAGATTGCTTTCTTTCACAGAAAGTAATGACAATTTCAATTCTGAAGGATTTACTTTGGTTCTAAACAGGTGTGATTATTCACTTTCTCAGACTGCATATAGCTGAAATATAAATTTAGCACAAAGTGGGTTAAGCATTACATTCTGCGACCTTTGTAGATGTCCAGTGGAGAGAAAGAACCGGAGCAGAATGAATGTACCTTTCCGCGTTGGCAGTGTCAAGGGCGATGAAGCCCTGGAAAAGAAGTTCCTTGAGAAGGCTATGGAACTTAACATGATATCTTTGAAAGGACATCGGTGAGTATTAGTCAAGTGAATCTCTGTCCTGTGCAGAATAAATTATTATTACAGTGATACAGCATCAGGCATTCTGCATTGACTTACCAGCCTTTCTCACACATAAGCTTTTCCTCATACTGGTTTGGCAACACTTGAGAAAAGCACTCTAGAGATTCTAATCAGAGATTGTTGGTGGCTCAGCTACTGCTTAGGTGAAGTGGTGGGCTTCAGAGAGCTTTATCCTTAATTTCTCTTTCTTCTGCAAATCTGTCTCTGTGCAGATGGCAAAGGAGATATCTTTTGAGGTCAGATTGTATCAGTGCATAAAGCCTCTCAAGTGGCTTGTCTACCTGGTTGCAAGAGTTCTTTCCCATGTTCAGTACTGTTTGTGGGATTGCTTCTTTTATGTTATTGGACTACAGCTTTGGAGCTGTAAATAACTAATAAATACTAAGCTTCTCTAGATTGCAAGCCTGCCTTGAAGAATTAAATATTGCTTCTCATGCCCATAAACGTGAAATTTATAATTTTAGAGTAGGAATAGATTTAAATGTCTGTGACTGCTACTAATGTCTTTTTTAGAATATACAAAACTTTTCTGATTCTTTTTTTTTCTCCTCTCCTATTTTCAATTCAGGTCTGTGGGAGGAATCCGTGCCTCTTTATATAATGCGGTGACTGTAGAAGATGTTCAGAAGCTTGCAACATTCATGAGAAGCTTCATGCAGATGCATCAGTCATAAGTGGGTTAGAGCCACACTGCACATCTAAGAAATAAAAGCTAAAGGGTTTTAACATTACTGTGGTACTGCATGGCTGTAGCACACAAGTTTTATTTTCTTTTAGTTCCTGTAGCAATTTTAATTAACTGAATGGGACAGAGGCCCAGTCTTGCAATGATATGGCAATTTTGGCTTTGCTGAACGTGAGGATCCCCAGACTGATGGTGATTGATTCCAAAATTTGAATGTGTGGTTAAAACATGAATAACATTGTAAGATGATATGGATCTGAGTCTGTTTCTCACTTCTAGTTACAAGTGACTTCAGCAATGCCTTCTTTTTAGCGAAATTCAGGAATCAAAATTTGTCACAAGCTATCTGTAATGCTTTACAAACACTCTGTGACTGCATAATGAGGGTAAACTAACATGGTCTCTAGGGACATCTAGTTGGTTTTTGAGGTATATTCCAACAGTGTATCACCACTAGTATTTAGGAGTTAACAATCAAGTGTTCCTAACTTGAGGATCTGGCCTTCAGACTACTGCTCCAATGCTAGAGGTACTGTCATAACCATTGCAAGTAATTGTGGTTAAAGTCTGCTGGACTGGGCTTTTCTTCCTATTAACATTTATTAGTTTAAAGCTAAGATTCATGAGTCTGATTAAATCAATTTCTAAGATGTTTTTTATTTCTCTATGCATTTTGTGTATTAAACTCCTAGGATATTAACATTACATTCTTACTTTGGAGCATGCATATTTGCTGCTGCAAAAAATTTGCTTTCTCTTTGTTAACCTTGTGCCAGAATGGATTGCTAGAGTCCACTCAATGGGCCTGTGACTTTCTCTGCACTGACTTTGAGGCCGAAGTGCAGCAGACTCCTTTGTCTGGTGTTTTTTAAGTGTTTTCCCTCTCTACTTGCTTTAGTATTTGTTCTACCTTTTCATTCTTTCAGTTCTGTAGCCTTTTCTATGTGGAACTTTGTCCAACTGGAGTAAATAATAGTTTTCTCTGCCTTTTCCTTACACTACGGTGTACTTTTGATCCCAGTCTCTCACTTGGTCCTTCTAGCTTACCACAGACATTGATACTCTGGGCTAGAGAGGTCACTTGTGTAGAAGCTATCTGCTACTGTCAGAGTATTTAGCATTACTACAGCTGGTTTCAGACTAAACTCTTTGGCGCACAATGGGGATTTCTTTTTTTTTTTTTTAAATTTTTGTGTAACGTCAGTACAGTGGTAACAATTAATTAATGATAATGATAATGATATACTGTCTCTTTGTTGATGGAACCTCAGAGCAAGTCAGTGGAATGTGCTAAGGTTGACTTACATTCCTATCTGAAAATTCATCATTACTGTTCGGAGATTTTTGTCAACATAGTGTAACTCCAAGTATGTAAATAAATAAAATTTAATCATATCATGATGTGAAGTACCATTGTGTTTGAAACTTTGGTTTTGTCACTTTCAGGATGAAAATCAAGACTAATGTGTGTTAGAATTTTAGATTCTGGTATACTCCTTTTCCGTAAAAAGCAAGCTTCCCTCATGTATGTTTTATTTCTTTCCAAGAAGAGTCTTTCCCATAGGAGGCATAGAAACAAAAGTATTATTATGAATGCTTAAAGAAATCTTTCTGCCCTGCCATTTATGAGTATCTAATTTGGATTCCATATTAACTTTATAAATTTCTTTTTATGAGTTTTGTGTACTTCCTTTCAACTGTAGCTTTGGCTTATCTCCTTCCAAAAAATAGCCAACCTTTTTATTTTATAATAGCCCTGCGTTCCTCTTTGCTAGCATGCTTTTTTGTGTGTTTACAGAAAAGCTTGCACTGATTTGTGCAGCTGATTCATAAGTCCAACAAGGAACCTCTTGCTGCTTCTGAATTGTGCCTAACATCTTATCAATTTTTTTTTAACCCAGTAAGGCAAAAATCAGATAGAATTTAAATACAGAATGAAGACTGCATTAAGCAGACAATGGTTGACTGAATATCAAGTGAGGGGCATACAGGAGTTCTGGGAATACAGAAGCATGTCCTGAGTAAATTATTTACTTCAGGTTTGTTTCAGACTAATCCATGCAGCAATTCTAGCCTTCCAAGCTGTTTGTCTGCCTTTGGGGTTTTGAGCCCTTGCGGACACCGAAATCCTGATTTGCCCACATCAGATTGGTAGGAGGAATTCCAGCAACCTGTTGCTGAGACTGCTGGTCTTTTTTTCTCATCAACACTTGCAAGCTGGATCAGTGTTTGGAAGTAGGGCTCTTTTGGTGTGTTATGAATACTCTGGAGACATTACAAGGTGTAAAGAAAATACTGGTTTCACCTGTGTTGGGCCATATAGAGAGGGAATCGTAAGACGAGCTCTTTTCAATGAACAATTCTTTAAATTCCTTTTCTAGTGAATCATCTCCTAGCTCTTGTGTTTGGTTTCACAAAAGCATGTTCTAGCATTCTCCTTTGTAGTATAAAAGTCTCTAGTTAATGTGTTTCCCAGACCTGGCCTAAAAAGAGAATGCTGCTGGGAAATGCTGAGAAGCTGCATGCTCCCTCTGTTTCTGCTGTGTGTGAGAGGGATTCTTTAGCCTAGGTGCCAATTGTCCTCCAGGAAGGTGTCATGTCTCAGAGATTCCTGTCAGTTGTCTATGATAAGAACTTCGTACGGTAGTTACTATCTGCAAGCCAAGCAAGAATTAAATAAGAATTGGAAGTCTGGATTGCCATATGCTTATTTAACTAGTAATTCTAGTGGAGAGAAATGATGCATACAGGCAGCAGTGTAGGGAGTCCTGCTCTTGTGTCAGCTGATGCTCTGTATTTTCAAATGTTTTCCTATTTCTGTTTAAATGAATATATTTTTTTCTTTTCAACTTGTAACAATATTTTTGGTATACCCAGGGATGTTTGGATGTAAAAAGCTTAAGCCTATTCCTGACATTCAAGTAAGTGTTTGGAATGAGGCAAGAATAAAAGAGATCATATAGTGATGTATTAGTAGTTGGAAAGGTATGCTGAAAGTTTTACTAGGTCTGGCATTATATTAGTATATGTTTAATTTTCACCATATTTCAGTCTCTGGTTAGAAAATAAAATGAGAATGAACCTTTTTGTACTTAATAATGATATACCTAATTAAAAAGTGAAATGTTGCAAGTTTTTAAATTAAATGAGTCCATTTAATTGGAAAAAGGATTCCCCATTCAAATCAGCAATTGGATTCTTGATAATTTAAAACCAGGATTCCTGACAATCTGTGATAAATACCACCCTTTTAGGCTAAAGAAACTAAGAAGTTATAATTACTGATGCATTACTGAATGGATTGAGGAGAGTGATCAAAGAGATGCAAGGATAGATTGAGTTTTTTTGTAAGTAGCTGAACAATAAATGTGTATTTGATGTAAGAAAACCAAAAGCTGTACAGGTTCTGAAATCCAAGAAAATTGGAATTCTATCTCCTACCTTCACATATGCATAAAGGGCAAAAATTGCATATTTTGGTAAATTCATTTATTACAAAAGAGATGTAAAGAAATCATGTGAGAAATTTGCTGAACTATTATAAGAGAAATTGCCATTAAACTGCCTAGAATTTTTAATATAATGAGCCAGTCTGGGTATGATTCTATGTTGTAGTTCCATAATGTAACCTGAAGAGATATGAGAGACGTATTGCTAAAACTAGGGATGGTAGTAACAAACTCTCTACTATAAAACTTAGTGAATATTCTTCCATAGGGTAAGCAGTAGTCTTGGGAATTGAAACGACTGTATGGAAGTTTCAAACTCTGCTGCTAGGTTGTAAAGCTTGGCAAAACAGATCTGAAGAATTATAAAAGCTGGAAAACTTCTGGGCTGGTAGTGCCCTGTCAGTGTGCAGTCACGCTGGCTTATGGTTTTTCTATCTTTCCAGGGTGACCCCAATCATACTGCTGGGCACATTTTTATTGTGAAGACATATCTCTGGCCTTAGTGCTAGACATGACTCAGCTGTGTTTGTGCTTTGCCTGATGTCACAGTACTGAGTTGTATTGCCAGATCTGGTTTCTCAGTACTGAAATGGAAGGTTTTATTTGTGGAGATATTTTACTAAGCCACCTAAAGCGTACCTCTTCCTGTTTGGTACATCATGGAAGCTTGTCTCCAGTTTTCTAAATCTATCTGGTGATGTGAAGTAGTTTGGTGCAAGACAGGACATTGCACTGGTGCTGTGAGGTGTCCTCAGGTGCAGCAAGAGAAAGGGCGATAGACACTGACACCACAACCGTGTGCTCTGTGACTTCTGGTGGAAGCACTGCACCAAGTTAGTGGTGAGGTATGGGCAGCTGGTGACAGCTGGTGAATAGGAGGATGTATTGCAAGATTTAGGGTTAGTTTGTGTAAATTCAAATGAGAGGAATAGAAACAGAAGAAAAACATTAGGAATGTAGTAGAACATTAAGTTGTAATTTTGTCACCTATTTGTGTACCAGTTATAACCACTTGGAAGAGATGCTTCCCTACCCTCTTTACCCAGGAGGAATGCTGCTTATTTTGTGGCTCTATGACTACTACCACCACCATAAGGGCTGTAACGTGGCTAGATTGGGAAGCAAGGCAGAACAGACTTAAGTATGTCAGTTAAATGTCAGGATTGAACTACACTCTCACTTTTCCTGCACAACCACACAATGTATCCCCAGTGTATAATTTACTTGATCCGTATTGTAGCAATAGCTGTGCACGAACAATATTCTCTATTCAATTACTGCTTTACATCTCTCTTAAAATCAAAGAAGCAGTCCCATTGTGTTCCAGATGCCCACCAGCAGTAGTTTTAATTACAGCATTACTTTGAAATCAAATTGCTTGTTTGACACCACTAGTCAGAATCTTTAACAGGCAGTAGGGTGTGCATTTCAGTAAATGAAAAATAATCCACTGTATTGCCACCAAACCTTTAGCTTTTTCATGCAAAATTCACACATTTTTATGAGAAAAGTAAGCCAGAATATTACTTCTATCCCTACTACATTTGACACAGACAAGACAACCACATCTGGAAATCTGATGGTACCTATTTGCCAAGTTTTGATTGGGTTGATGTCTCACAGCTGGTTGGTAGATGCTCTGAACTTCACCTGAATAGAAAAAACCTGAATATTTTGCTCTTGTGGCCAAGAAGGCCAATGGTGTCCTGGGGTGTACAAGAAAGAGCACTGCCAGCAGGTCAGGGGAGATCATCCTGCTCTTCTGCTCAGCCCTGGTGAGACACGTTTGGAGTGCTGTGTCTGTCCTCTTTTAAGCTTCTCAGCACAACACAAACATGGAGCTGCTTGAGCAAGTTCAGTGGATGGCAACAAGGGTGATGAGGGGACTGGAGCATCTCTCTTATGAGGCAAAACTGAGGGAGCTGGACCTGTTCAGCCCAGAGAAGGGATGACTGAGAGGGGACCTGATCAATGTCAGTAACTACCTGAAGGGAGGGTGTCAAGGGGGTGGATCCAGGCTCTGCTCGGTGGTGCTAAGCAATAGAACAAGAGGCAATGAGCACAAAAGGATGCACAGGACCTTCCATTTGAATATAAAGAACTTGAGCCAAAATGCTGCTGAACATTTTGTTCTAAATCCTTACTGAAAGAAAATGAACAGCAGTGGAAGACCATTGTGCCCAGTATATTTGCTTCCAGTTCTCACTTTGCTAAAAACTTTGTTTAGAAAATTCACTTAAGATTCTCATTACTGATTTTAGAAAATACAGAGCTTGTTATATTAAGAATGGTCCTGCAGAATGAAAAGCATTGGGGAATTTACTTAAAGGATCAGATGTCAAATGTCTGTGGATATGAAGCAGCACACACTTTGTGTGGCTCTCCCCATGTCTGTGAAAGGAAGGATATTTTGCAAAAAGGAATCTTTTAAAGCAGTTTAGTTTTGAAATAAGACTGAGCCAGAAGTAGACAGGAAGTATGTGTCTGTAGAATAATAAAATTGTATTCACAGAGGAAGATGCTAGAAAGACAGCATAAATGATATCTGGAGTGCTGATACCCATTATCCTCTGTGTTAACCCCCAGAGAATGTGAAAGTCTCCTTGTAATGTCTTTTACACACAAAGAATAACCTTGTATATCAGTCTGATCTCAGATGAAACGAAAGAAAGAGGCTAACCATTTAGAAAATGTGAAAGTCTGGGAAGTTCTCTGCCTCAGGAGATATTGATGGGAAAGATCCACAAGAGCAGAGGGGGGTCAGTGATTTACAGCAGTGCGCTGCTCTTTGTTCTCTGCTGAAGTGCTTGCAAATCCTCTGTGTACCTGTCTATGCAGAAGACATTGGGATGGAGGCCCTATTCAGTATAAAGCAAATGGCCAGTGTTTAGGAGTGAGTGAATTTGGAAAATTCAATTCCAGGCAATATCATAAAAGGTTAGAAAATGTATGTTTCAAGTCTTAAACTAACACGTTGCAGAGCAAATTGTAGTTCAGGTTGGGAAGAGATCTGTTTTGTGGACAAATATAGCTTAGCGCAATTCAGCTTTGTGTAGAGCAGAAGTCCCAGGATACAAAAGAGGATTCAAAATTGCAAAAGAGTGAAGTGCCAGATGAGCAGTATTTACTTGAATCAGGACATCACCAGAGATGGCCACAGCTCTAATGTGACTTGCAAGGCCTAAATCTCTTGCCTCAGTTAACCAGTCTGGCTCACAAATGGGGAAGGTTCCAATCACCACAGGCAATTAGGGGATAAGTTGCTGAGAGACTTGCACATCTCTGAGAAATCATGAGCTCCTGGTACTGCAGCATGGAACTCTGAAAGAAAAAATTATTTCATTTAAGTATTTAAAGGGCAGTGAATTGGTTGTTAAATGTCTGACTGATTACGTTTGGATTACCTTCAGCCTGTTTTACAGAATATATTCATCTAGCAACACACCTCAAAAACCTGTGATATAGGGGAGCTTAGGAACTTAAATGTCCCAGACTGCTGCATGTGAGGGTTGCTTTGAGTTTATTCTTAGAGTGATGCTTACCTTATGATTTTTTTTTTATCTATGTTGTCTAGTTGGGGTACTATGTTGTCTAAAATGAAGTCTCAAAAATTCCAGTCCCTATATTAAATTACTGCAATACAATTAAAAGCTCAAATCTAGAAAGTGGTGATTATTCTCTGAAAATAATATAATTACTATTAAAATGTAGGATAAAAGAGAGTTTTATTACCCTAATTCCATTACTTATGCTCATTTAAATGATTTGGATTACTTCTCTTTTACATTGCTATTAAAGAGAACTGATACTAGATCATTAGTTTTAGCAACAAGATGTGAAGTTCTAGTGGAAAAGCCAGAAACCTCACTGGCAGTTGGCCTTGGTATGTCCTATTCCAGGCATATTCTGAGTCATGGCACTTTTTGAATCTCTTTCCCCATTCACACCTTCAGTCAGGCAGGTTACTTGGCTGAAGATGATGTGCTACTGATTACAGTGTATTGCAGGATACTTTGCAATTCATCACAGAGATAATAACGCTCCCAAAAAACTTGCAGCTGCTCTCAAAATTGCTGCTGCCACTTTTGGTTCTACTAATTGGAAACGTGGGTATGGATTAATGAAGGGAGAGCAAAACAATCAGAACTTGGTTGGCCACACACTGTCCCATGCTAAAGGGAAAAGGAGAAGAAAAGTAATTTCCATTGGTAGAGGGACAATAAGCATAAAACACACTATAAATTACAGCTGTGCTGCCTATGACAAAGTATGGTGCAGTGTTTTATTATCCTATTACAAAAAACATTATTCAGTATCAGGTATTTAAGGTAGTTAGGATTCACACTTAAGACAACATTCTGAGCAAGAAAAGATAAGGGATTCAGAAACTGAGCTGGAAATAGTAGCAAAGATAAGAGGACAGCTGTTTCTGAATTCCAGAAAGAAAGTAGATCTGTTGGCAGTAAGGAAGAAGAGATAACTGGCAAGTTCCCATATTCTGGTGCAGGAGTTTTAAAAACCTTTACAATGAAGTGCTCAAGCTCCTTCCCTAAACTCAGGCATGCTACGAATTTTTCAGAAATCACACTGGTGATTAGGCCTCCAGAGAGTCTGCCCTTTGCAGGGAGATAGATCAAAATGGTGCAGGAGATACGAGGCTAGGTGGCTGCAATGTGGGAACATGGAGACTGCCTAAGTGCCAAAGAGAAGGAATGAGTGGGGTGGGTGAGAAGTCATGGCTTGGCTGCCAGTGTTAGCAAATGCTGTTCCTGCTGCTGATTGTTCAACCCAGTGCTCACAAGTTCAGTGCTCTTGGAGAGGTGCTGCTTTAAAGGCCAAAAATTTAGGTATGTTTCTTCACAGAGCTGTATTAAGATGGGGAATCTGCCATCAGTCAGGGGATGAGAAACAGGCTCCAGCCACATGCTTTTCACCAGCCCCTCCACAGCTCAGGTAGCAGCAGGCTGAGGGATATCCTGTAAAAAACCTGCTCTCCAGGAGTCTGTAGCCCTGCATCCTGGTGGCAATTCTGGGAAGTGCTGTGGAGCAAATGACCTGATTATTCTTTTGGTGATACATGCATTTTTTCTCTTGTTTTCTTAATTCTTTCATAATCTGTGACAACTGGGTATAAACTGACCAAAGGGCAGATAGGTCAGCTTGGCAGCTGAGGGCCTTTTATGGCTGTGGCTGCTGTTGTTTTGTGGAGAGGTGAATAAATCTTTGTGTCCTGTGATGCCCATCTTGTGCTTTTTTCCCTTGGACAATAATTGAGAATAAGCCATGAAATCATCCAAAGTCTTGAGACTAAGCATATTGATGTAAGATATCTGCAAATATTTCAGTGAAGCAAGGCTCTAGACAAGGCAGTGTATTTTATTGGAGTCACTGTAAGTTATTTCAATTCCTTCTTTATAAGAGATAGCAATAGCCTGCGCTGTGGTGTCTCTGTTACCTGCAGCTGCACCACTGCTGTCACTTACTCTAAGGGGTGGGTTTATAATGCTCCAGATCTGATTTTCCTGCAGTAATGTTGAGTACTGCTGGAAGTGTAACTGAGTGAATGATAATGGACTTTATTGACATGTGATTAATAGTGGTGTAGATCTTTCTGATGTTCCATGTTTTCCAATATACTGCATGATAACAACTTAGTTTTCTAAAATATTGTTTAAAAACTTACCTCTAGCACCAAATGAACTAGTTCAGGGGGATTCTTTAATTAGTCATTAATGAAGTGTTTAATGATAGAAAGTAAAGGCTGTCTGCCACACAGTTATATACCATGCTATACCATGTTAATAGTCCATTAGACCATACTTGGTAATATCTTACTGCACATACCCTTTTCGTTCAGGAATAAGTGGATATAAATTGAATTTTTATGACTCTTAGAACTCCAAACTAGTTATCTTCTCATCCAACTGTAAGAGACAGTCCAAAGATTCCCCATCTGCCTCACTACCATCGTCAAGGACAGAGACTAAATCCCCAACAAGGAGTTCTGGCCTGGCTGAGGTGGGATGTTTGCCAAGTGTTGCCTGCAGGTGTGTTCAATGGAAAAACCTGGCACGCATTTGCATCGGAACATCAGAACCTGAGCAGAAACAAAGGTCAAGCCGTGGTGAACTGACTGTACTTGCTGACAGCTGTACCTGTTCTCGTTCTCTCAAAATGAACACACTGTAATGATTTCCCCACCTTTTGGCCAACTGCCTGTCGCTTTGGAAAGGACTGTAAGGACCCCCGAGTTAACCAAAGACTTTGAGATCTCCCCACGGAAGAAGAAGGATCTATTGGCCAGACCACGAGGATTTTGTCTCTCCATTGGTAGCTATTACCCCCCCCGCCCCGCCTTTCTCTTTTCTMGCTATCCTTTATTTCCCTTCAAATCCTTCTATTGCATTTGCTGATGGCACTAATAAAAGTGCATTTGTTTTGATGAATATTTGAAATCCCCTCTGTGTTGTTTGTGCACTCTGAGATCAGTTAATGAACCATCACAACTCCTGCTTGCATTAGCAGATTGTGACACCAATATAAGGTAGCTATGAGGCTGAGAGATCAGATAAATCTGTTTTGATTTTTGTTTCACTTAAAAAATAAAGGTCCCATTAACAGGTATGAGTAAAGTAACTGTACAGCGTAGGACTTGTGACAGTTCTGCCTTTCTAGAACTTACCAACAGAGCTACAGGCTACCGAGTTTACCATAATGCCAGTCTGTTGTGTGCCAGACCAGAGGAAGGAGCTCAAGTCCCAGAGCAAGTAGGATCTAGGGGTAATCTCCTCTTAAAGAGACCAACCTCAGGTTATCCTTCTCGTGTTTTGCAGGTTTATGTTGACAATTATCAGATTGCCTGCATTGCAGGGCATGGAGTGCTGGGACATTTTTTGTGAGTAGGGCAGACATTGGATGGGCCTGAACAGGTGTTATGCTCAGACTGCAGGATCTGAAAATATTCAGGTGCAGTTTTGTCCTAAGGAGTGGTCTGTAAGGTGCTATCTTTGTACCATGCTTCTTCCCATATTAGGCTCTGATTTCCAAGTCTGCTGATTGGCTAATTGTCACTCAGAAAAGACATTCAGGATTCAGTCCGGCTGAAATATAGATTGAGAATCTTAACATGGACATGTTGGAGTAGAAATGCTGAAGTGGCCATTCTGTCACTGTTGAAAGGCTGTGGTTTGGTTTCAGATATCCTTTTTCTCTCCCATTGCTGAAATTGTTGAAATAAGCACCTGCTGCAGACAACAACCTAGCCCTCAACTTCTTTTTCATGTCCTACTCAAGGTATGCCTGTTTAATATTTTTTATAGAGACTAATTCCTTTCTCTGCTGTCAGAGTGAAATGGTGGCACTTGATTGCTGAAAGACACAAAGTGACAAATTTCATGTCTGATGGCTTTTATTAGAAGGAGAGCTCTCTTGAAAGTGGTGCTCTCAGCAGGGCTAATTTAGAGTGGCTTTTTCTCATAGATTGATGTAACTCTTGTAGTGTGTTTGTGGTGCAGCTGTTGCTGATGTTGTGAAGAGCTTCCAATTCCCAGGCAGAAACCGGGGAGAGGGACAGCACTTTTGGATAATGTGTATGTGTACTATTGTCCCTTACTCCCTGGTGTGGTGCCAGGCTCAGGAAATCACCTATTGTACTTCACAGCAATAACATGAAATAAAAATATTAAGGGATTTTTCATCAGCTGCAGTCTTTTGCATTATTATTCTGTGTCTTGCCCTGCACAAAATGAGCTTCTGAGCCAAAGAGAATACTGACACAGAAAGAAAAGAGAGGCTGAAACTGGACTTAAGCAAAATTATGTCCTTCACTCTTTGCTTTTTAGAAATAATAAAATCTATTTATACCTTCTTTACTGTAGCTAAAAATAAGCAAATTTGGAAGACTCGCCATTTATGCCCTGGGCACACAGTCCTCTATCAATTGCTGCTGTTGATTGCTAATTCAATCCTGCAGCATTCCATAGTCAGTGATTTTGAAATGCTCTATGAGTATTAATTAGACAGTCTAATAAATCAGCCTGATTGTTCAAAATATTTACTATCTTTATTGTGCCTGTTGCAACACCTCTTACAGACATATAGATAGACCCTTGAATGAATCCTTAGCCATTAGCAAACTAGATGTTATCTCTACGTAAATGAGTTTTTTCCTATCAGTCTTGAAATCCTTTATAGAAGCCTCATTTTGTTCAATGAAAAATTAAACGACATAACATATAATTATTTATATTTAGAGTATAAAAAATGCCAGTATGAGATCTAAAAATCTTGATGCAGTGAGAGTAAATATTTTCAGAATTGCAATACTGATGGTTTTACTACTGATGATTATACAACACTTAAATTTAAAAGATCACCAGTCTGAATTATAGAGGACAGCCTCATTGAAGTGCCGTGATAGAGCTGGAAGTCTTCAGATGCTTCAGAGATTTAGGGAGTGGATGGTATAATTAAAAATAATCACTGTTTTCTCCAACTTTCAATGAATTTAAGATTTTTTCCCCCCCTATCCTGTTTGGTTTGGTTTTTATTATTTTTTAATTATGTTAAATTCTGGAGACTTGTTTAATATGAATGCAGTATGGCTTTTGGAGTTCATGGTGAAACTGGATCACATTTCAAACCTATGTTCTTTGTGGACTTTTGTTACCTCTGACAATCTGTGACAATTCAACTTACTGATTAGTTTTATGAAGTGTTTGTAATTATGTCTTTGTCCTGGCAGGAATGTGGCTTTTACATTTCTTGCTACTGTATTTCACTCTGAATTAATGTCTGTTTTGGATGTATCTATTTAGAAAACCTGACACCTAGTTATGAAGTGTAATGGCAATGAAATGCTGTAGTGTGCAATCCCAAAATCTTCCTTTCTGAAATCCCCCTTCAAAAAACCATAATTTTTAGTTTTCGCTTTGTATAACACTTCTCATTGCTAACTGCTAAGTAATTTGAGAAAATCTGTCTTAATTTTTCTTTAAGTCTCCTCATTTCAAGATGTGTTCCACTCATAATACTAGCTACACCTAGTCAATATGTTTGCTATCTTTGATAGCACTATAAAGCAGGGATCTTCGTTTAACTGCAAATCTCTGTGTGCATTTATGATGTCATAGTAAGAATAATTATCACATATGTAGTATTCTATTATTTATTTACCTTAAAGATTTTACAAGTATTTTCCTATATAATTATATTTTTATACAAATATCTTAATAATAACACTTAGATATTACAGCAAGAGGAACAGCTTCAGGGCAGAGAAGGAATTATTTATTTTTTGTATTTGAACACAGGTTTTGCTGCACGCTGAAGAATCACTTCTGTTGAGAAGCACTTTGGCGTAATGAAGTCAATAATTATACCTTTCACACTGAACTTAACAATTTCCAGCAAAAAAAATAAAATTAAAAAAAAAAAAAAAAAGAAAAAGAAAAAGAAAAAAAGAAGCACGTAAACTTTTTAAATATCAGAGAACTGTCTTTGTGAACCAGATAATAAGACAGAGAATCACCAAAATGCCAGGAGGACAATTTGAAATGAGAAGGCTGGTTAGGAACTGGATTGTAATTTGGGCAATAAACCCTGTTTATGATAGTCTTCCAGTCATTAACTGTGTCTGTTGCCAGAGGAAACTGGGACTATTAACTTCCTCTGACTGAACCAGAGGGAGAAAGCAATAATTTCTTTTACAAGCAGAAGGGAAGGTTCTGCTCAATAAAAAGCAATTAAACATTTCCTATTAAAAAGAATGCTCAGAAGATTTCATGCCGCTGTCAATGTGGCTATCAAAAGCTTTCCTTTGGCTCTTTGAAAGATATTCCATGCTATTTGTGTATTTATTACATCTCTGCAATTACAAACTTGACTGAAGACAAATTTTGTTGAGGTGAATGATTCCACTGGATGACTAAGGATCTAATGAATTTCTTTCTCATCTCAAGGAGGTAATCTTTGATCTGTCTTCAGAGATGAGAACTAAAGAGATATTCCTGTGCACTTAACAACTAGAGATGACTTTTTAATTATTCAGATAATTTCTTTCTGCCTCTAATTAATTTTGAACTTTTTTTCTCAGTAGGATATTTGTTACTTTACTATCTTGAATCAGTTACTTGTTCAGGAAATTAGACTGTATCATTATATGCTGAATAAAGAAATGTTTCCTTTCAATCTCCTTAGGCTACAAAAGTATTTTGCTGCTATTATTTCTGTTAAAAGATTCTAGTCTTGTGATTCTTGTCTGGATCATAGCATTCTGTGTACCACAAAAAGAAGAGAAAGAGCAGTCCATTTTGCATGGAGTTCAGAACTGAACAGTAGTGAGAGATGCAAAAACAGCATACATGGCTTCTGGCTGTAAGAGGAGTAGCCTGGGAAGAGAACAACTTCATTTTCATAATATACTGGTATCATTTAGCTGTATGAGTAATTTTCTCTCAAGGAAAAGGGTAATAAATTATTACCAATTACTCCTTCAATTTATCATTATCAACATATAACAGTCATATCACTTTAGCAGTTCGTAAAAATGTGGTATTTCATGGGGTTTTATTAGTATCTGGATTGCTGTACAAAATGGCTTTCAGAAGAGAGAGTCTGCATCATTACACTGTTTCCCATCCATCACCAGCTGGCTATCAAAGGATACAGGAATAAAGCAAACAATGAAAATTACTGCCCACATGCTGGTCCTCTTTCCACCATGGTGTCTGCAGTAATTGAAAGCTTGGCTTGTGTAACTGCAGCTGAATTCATGCAACATCTATTGCCAAACAAAGCACTCATATTACTGCTTATTTCAAAGGTAATGTTACTACTCAAGACTTATTGAGTTGTGGGTTAAGTACTTCAACACTTAAGCAAAATCATCTCTGAAGGCCAAAGAAAAGCTTACTTGACTCTACATTTTTTATGAGATCATTCTATCACATTGCATTAGACAAGGTGTGTGACAGAATTGTGGGAGCTCTTCCTCACCCCAAAGGTGAATCACCCCGTCAGTATCTGTGTTCTTGTTCTACTTAGCATTCACTCCCTCAGGATGGGTTACAAATCCACTTTACACGTTATTGTGGTTCCATTTGCCTTCTGAATAGTAGAAAATGGAAAAGGAGAAAAGCAAAGATTCAGATAGATGAAAAATATTCAATTGCAGGTATGCTATAGAAGGTGCTGAAAAATCTCTGTTACCATTCTTTATTCTAGCTCTACTGCACTGCCTTTCTCTTTAGCTAGGTAAGAAAAGGTTATAGTGAGAAATACTTCAATGTACTCTCTGTCCTCCTATTGGAGGGATTTTCAAAGCCATAAAACTAACAACACTATTGCATTTATCCTTGAAACAGGAATGGTGATAACATACCAGGGTGATGGGTTACAACTTCAGAGAGACGTGTGCCACTCTGCAGAAGTCAGTGAAGGTACAGGTTTATAGAAAATCAGATCACAGACAGTAGAATAAGAGAGAATACCAGTGACTGAAAGAATAGGAGGATTTGAAAACTGCTAATATTTTATATTAGACCAACTAAGAGTTAGACACTTGAGAAAAATTTTGACTCCACCTTTGGGTCAAAAATGTAAGCATCAGATAGCATTTTAGAGTAAAATCCCCAAAAGGTTGGTAAAGATTTAATGTATGCTAAGTAATTCAAAATAATAATAAGAGTGTGCAAATTTTAGATAACTATTGGCTATGTTATACCAAATTATTTGCAGTCTAGTGGTTAAAATAAAACACTCTTTGCCGAAAGATCTTTTTGTTCAGTTCCTTCTTATTTTACCAAACCAAAGCAAGAATTATGTGGAAGATTTTTGTGATCTCTTGAGCAGGCAGGAAGTGGGAACAGAAATGATAGCAAATATATCCAAGCTCTATAAAAGGGCCACAAAAGTAGTTTTCATTTAAAAAGGCATTTTTTAATGCTTTAAATACTTTTTGAATTGGATCATCTGCCTCAGCTTATTGGAAAGGAATCTACCAGGCTTGACTTTGAGATGTGTGTGTGGCTAAGCACATATGAGTAAAGGGTTTGGCCTACAGTCTTATTCTCTTTTTGGAAAGGGATAGACACATAGCGGCAAGGAGAAATGGAAGACTACAAGCCATTGCTGATAGCTTGTAGTTACAGTGAGTAAGAGGCACGTAACTCAACAGGTGTCATGTTGTGGTTTATCCCAGACTTGCATTAGATTGAAATGATGGCTTTTCTTAAAAATCTTTTCATGCCAAATATAAGGACTGTAGCTGTCCATGTGTATCATCTTTATTTTTTTTTCTTTTAAATATTTGGAATATTGTTCTACAAATTTCTAACGGTTCATACAAAAAGGTGTCTATTATTTGGAAGCACTTTTTGTACTACCCTGGAGGTTCAAATATTCAAATATCAGATGCAGTACCTTCCAAATAATGTGTTTTGATTTTAAATTTGTTCCCTTACAGCAAAATAGAAAGACTCTGCTCGACAGATTCTTTAAAAAGGGGGAACACATTCAGTACTAGAAAATGTAAAAATACAGTACCAAACCACATACTAGTAATTTCAAAAAGACAGTTATCTTGGCTGTTGCAAACATGAGAAAAAGGAAAATGAAAGGGAAATTAAGGAAAAATAAATGGGTAGATTTTATATTACGTGTTTGAGGGTCTTTCCCATGTACCAGTATATTGCTTTTAAAGCAGTCTCACACTACTTAATGAGTGAAGCATAGATGTGTGTGTGCATCAAAAATGCATGATATATCCACCTTAGCTCCACATAATCCCTTTGGAAATAAAAACCAGGAAACTTTACTAAGATATTGCAGAATTTAATAATTGATTAGTTTAAGATTTAATGATATGTTTCTTCTATGCATTAATCATTTCTCCCCCTTCCAATATTAATGCTTTTGAAAGTCATTGTTTGATGACATCATGTAAATTCAGTACTCTGACAGTTAAAAGAAAGGTTTAGAGGTCTTGGATAAGTTTTTGAAAATTAGTATATTGCAAGTACTAAGAAATTTTAGATGCAGTATCTTAGCAGGGAAAAAAAATTAATCATATATTGCAAAGCCACCACATTGATTTTGTTAGTTGTTTGCAATTTTTTCTGACCTGCTTTTATCAGATATGAATTAGCCTTTATCTGGGAAGTATTTACATTATTTGAGAAACATTAATGCTGCTTTATAAATGTCTTGCGTTGAAAAAAAAGACTTTAAAGCAGTGACTGTAAATATGTCAAAGAGATCTTAGTTTCTGTCAAATTCATATTAACAACAGTCTGAACACAGGAGGGAGACAAAGACTTGGTTAAGATAGACGCAGCGCTGTGTTTAAAAGCTAAGCTTCTGGAAAGCAGTGGTCAGAATGAATACAGCTGGTGATTTACAAGTATTATTTTTGATTTAAACGATATTTTTATCATATACCATATTGCTTTCTAAATTTCCCTCTAATATTATTTGGTGAGAAATAGTTTACCCTAACTTTTTTCCCTTATTAATCGCTTCAAATGTGATAATTTCTTAGCCTATATCTGGAACTGATATCATGGATAGACTTCCCTTGCCTGTTCCTATAGCTGATATTGCAGTATTTTTGCCAATAGAAAAATTATGTTGAATCATGTAGACGTTATATTGTCTCTGCAGATTGTACCACTAATATTTGAAGTAAGATGTACTTGTTCTTCTTTTTCCTTTTTTTTTTTTTTAATTGAGCACCATTTGCCATGTGCATGTAGTGTTTTGCAGTGCTTTCTTTTGTTTGAGAACTCTCAGCAAGGAGTTGATATGATAAAGAAAGATTTTTAAAACTGTTTTCTTCCAAAACATCATGGCATAAAAAAATTAGCAAACCATGACTGCACAACTTTTACGGCCTTCTGTAGTTTGCAGTGAGAGCAGAGCTGAGAAAACTTGCTGGATGTTTGATAGCTGGGAAACCTAAGCCCTCTTTCCCTACAGCAGAAGTACAACAATATGTCTGGCTTTGCCAATGTGAGCTAGCCATATCTCTGAAGAAGCCTATCCAGAATTCATTTTCCTTGTACACATGAGGCCTGTCTGCTGAGATTGAAGGTCAGCTCATTTTTCTGATCGCTGATATGGTTTTCTACTTGCTGAGAGGTGAACTGAGACTGCTTACAGTGGCCAGCAAAGAGCCAGAGCATGGACTTTTCATTGCAGTCATATAGTAAAGAAAATAAAACTGACTGGAAGTGAATCCTATCAATTGACTTAGAGATGGCAGAAAAGAACTGGATATGATAAGGCAACAAAAGAATAATGTGAACAAGCTTCTGAACAGTAGTTTTCTATGTGGGCTTTACAAAGTTGGTTACCCTGTCCTTGTAATACTGCTTCTGTGCTTTGTATCTGCTTACAACTATTTAAAATGAAAACACCAATTAATCCTTACATGCGCAAAAATAATTCCACGGACTTTAAGGTACAATTGAATTCAGGAGATGATGATTTGGGTAAATTGGTCAGTACTACTCTGTACTCAAGAAATAAATTCAATTCTGGATGATATTTTTATCCTTCTCTCAGATCCATAATCACTCAGCCTTCTTTGTGTTGTTATGAATTGTAACTAGGAAATCAAAATTTCCAAACTGAATCAAAGAGCTGTCTTACTTCCACAAATGAAAGTAATTCATAGTGACAAGAAATATACAGAAATAAAATAAAGGACTACTCTACTGGACAATTAAAACCTCTTGAAACATGGCTAACTTCCATGCTATTAAAAAGAAAATGCAGGCCAGATGTTTAGCATAAGTATGTGTTTGGACCACACAGATGCAGCATCTCTGTGACTTTTAGACCAACAAAACAAACTAAAAGTAGTGGGTTTTAGTGTAGAGAAATTCACTGTACTCCAGCAGAATCATAGAATTACAAAATCATAGAGTCATCGAATGGTTTGGCCTGGAAGGGACATAAAAATGATCTAGTTTCCACCCTCCTGCCATGAGCAAGGCTGCTCAGACCCCCATCCAAGACCCTGAACACTTCCAGTGATGGGAAATCCATAGCTACTCTGTGTAAGAGAAGCAGCACTGGGAATTTTTCCTTAAATAAGAACAATGATGATTGTAAATTGATGGTGGCTCTGTTGAATTTTTTAATAAATATTGTTGCTGAAACAGTGCATAACCAGAGCTCATACCTTTAATAAATATAGCAAAATTAGCTCTCAGACAGTCTGGGAATAGCTCCTTGGGCCATGTGGCAGAGGCAGTACCATTCTCTCTACAGTCCGTTTTCTAAAATGAAGCAACTGCTATGTCAGATCTGCATTAGATCTTTGCTGGCAATGGTGATTAGCATAGCACAATCTGCTGAAGTTTTAGACAGCTGGGTTCTGAGCAGCTAAAAAAACTTAGCCATAAACAAGCAGACAGAACTATGAGAAAACCATTGCACCAGTGGGAAATTTTAGGAAAAGGTAAGTGTAGACACTTCCTCCCTGCCTGCCTAGATGAAATGCTGATTCTGAGCTCTAGCTGAGACAACACTTGAGAAATGTTAAAAAACATCACTTAGGGTAACATTAGCACTTCAGTTTCTCCTTTTACTGACGCTTAAGTCTCCTTTTCTCATCTGTAAGAGTATCTTTGGTGCCATGGCTGGGGTACCCTGCCTGCCTGTGGTTCATGGGGGTTTGTGGGGGATGATTCAAGTCAGTAATGGAGGTATCTGCCCAGTCTGGGCTTTGCCTCACAGAAAGGGGAGTGAAATGGATAGTTGGTCAATGGATATCACACTTAGGATAAGTGTTACTGATTGTCAAGATCACTGTCACTATTCAGAACGAATTAAGATTTTGTTTTAAGGCAGCACAACTAATCATGTAGAGCGAAGAGGGGATTAAGAGTACTACTTTCTGCATCATAGCAAAGATACTTCATAATAATAAGCAGAGAGACATTAAGGCTGTCACATCAATATCAATGATTCCATCATGTAAACCCTGTCAGCAATATTGCATTATTTAGAAATATATAATACTCCACACAGAGACTGCACATTAAATATGTTTTAGAAAATAAATAAAAACAAATGCACAGAGAGATAAACAAGATGAGCAGATCACGTGTTAGCATTGATCCAGTAGTTTTTAGGTTTCAGCTCCCTGGGTAATGAACAAAAATTTACTAATGTTAAACATCAGACATATAGACACTTGAAGAGAAAAACTTGTGAGGCCATGTCTTTCAAGAAGGAGTAAAAATGAGGACTGTTTTGTAAAAAGGACGAAAAAGGATAAGGCTCGTCTATGGTCTCTAGCTGGCAAAACTATGTGACTACACATCTGCTTGTTTATTTGAGCCTGATCATGCTCACAGTTATGATAAAGGTTGAAGTTCTGTGTTCTTAAGGGAGCTGCTCATAGGTCTTGATTCTAGAATATTTGGTGGGCAAAATAATACAAATGATGACACAAGGATCATGTCTCTCTGAAGGCCAGGAATATCCACATCAGGTGGTTCCTGTGGTTCAAGTGGTGATGGAGGTAATGTCATTAATTTACCTTAATTTGCTAATGCTTTGCTCATGTTTTCTTTGTATTTGTATATGTTTTCCTGTTCAGTGTCAATAGAAGATGGAAGGTAAAAATTAAATGGAGACAAGAAAGCTATGTACCTAATTTTTAAAAGTAACTTTGTGTGCTTGTGCACGGAGAAAGAAGCAACTTTGCAAGTACTGAATGTTACCTGATATTCCTTTGAAATACTTGTTTTCCTGTACAAGTGGCAGAGTTGCACTGTGAGCCCATTTTAACAGACTGATGCATCTTTAACACATCAGAGTGGAAACTTACTAAAAACTTGAAGTTATTGACTACTGATGTATTAGAATAATATGTACAAGTTTTATTATGTTTCTACAGATGCAGCTTTATAATTAAAATATTTTGAAATATTAATTAAGTTTATGTATGAAATACAAGTATTATTTCATAAACTTGCTGGCCATCTTTTTTTTTATTTCAACTCTTTATACCATGTATTTCCTTTAGACTAAAAGTGACTGAACTAAAGCAATATCATGCAAGAAAAGATAGACTCAGTAGGATTGGCCTGAATGAGATAAAGAAGGAAAAAGGAGCTCTGCAATTACAATTGACAAGTTGGTTTAATATCCAGTGAAGGAAGAATGCCATTCAAGAGCAACTGGATTAATTAAGTAATATGGCAAAACAAACCATGGGTTATTATCATTTTCAGTATGCCCCAGGACTTAGGCAGGCCTGAGGGCTCAGAGTTCAACTTCTCTCCACACAGGAAGTGCTGATATCTATAATGAATGTGAGTGTCAAGATATAAAAATGTAT
Source organism: Mixornis gularis (assembly GCA_003546035.1). Classification (NCBI taxonomy): domain Eukaryota; kingdom Metazoa; phylum Chordata; class Aves; order Passeriformes; family Timaliidae; genus Mixornis; species Mixornis gularis. The sequence goes on from QVAJ01000130.1 coordinate 2,224,807, forward strand.
TATATATGAGATACATAATAGAAGTATATATCTGACAGATTTTATACAAAATACAAAGAAGGTATATTTTATCTCATAAATCTTATTATGTGAATATCTTATATCTCCCTGTATATACAGACTATATCAATAATAGATTGCAGTGATTATGGAACATGGTCTAAAAAAATGGGGGAAAAAATCTCAATGTCTAATATAATCAGAAATAAAACAATCTGAGGAAAGAAACCAGTAAGAGGTCTGGTGGAAATGTGTGAAATAAATGATGTAACCCAGTTTGCTGTTGGAAATCTGGAAAATCTGTTGCTTTCTGGGGCATTATAAAATCAATCAGACAGGTGAAAATAGAAAGTGAATGACTAATGGATGGTTTAACAAATTTGTAAAAGTTTCATAGAAAACCTAGAAACTCTGAAAATTATTCCATGCAAATTCACATGCCAACTACTAAAAGACACACAGATCACATCCTGGAAAATTACACTTTTAGTAGACTGACAGACTTTTGAAAGTCACCTGCAGCCCAGGATGTGCAGGGTAAGAATTCTCAGTGTAGTTCAGTGTGAGGAACGGTACAAAAGACACAGTACTGCAGCTGCTTTGCAGAAGATGGAAAAAAACTCACTTGTCACGGTGAAATTAGGTATATAGCAAAGTTTTGTTAATTACAGGGCCAAATTTCTTTCCTGATTAGAAGCTGGTCTTGCTTGATCTGTTGGGGTGGATCTGAATGACCGATGAATGATCATCAGTTTGGGCAAGACCAGTGAATTTGCATTAATTTCTATTGACTGATGACAGTGAAAAGCAGAACGATCAGAAAAAGCTTGACACAGGTTTGAGAAGGATGCATCTGTTGATGTGATGGGAATCCTGCTGGTGAGTGTCCAGGAAGCACTCACACTGAGGAAGTCTTGAGGCAAACCTGACGGCAATGTTTGCCTGTGTGTATAGACCATGAGCACAAGTGATAATTTTCTTCTTCCTATCCAGACTGGAAACTGCTCAATATCATCTTTCCCTAGACAATAAACTGCAGATCTGCTTGATCTTTGGATGCATTTGGAAGAAGGTGTGTCATGAGTACTCAGGTGGAGGCTGACTCTCAAAGGAGAGTGAGTGGAGAAAGGTGGTCAGTCCCTATAGCTTTGGAAATACAATCCTTGACAGAATGTGTTAAAGTGAGGACAAAGGTGAGCTGTGGCAAGGGAAATTCAGCCAACTGCTAAGTGACAGAGAGAAAACCTTTTATCAAAGTGTAGGCAAAAGTCACCAGAGACCAGGATCTCAACAACAGGCTTTTTGTAACATCAAGCAAAAAGCAGACCTGAAAAGAAAATACAATATATGAGCAACAGTAAATAAGGTCTAATGGTGTTCACAGACAGTTGACATGAGCAGAACTGGGCAAAACCATGTATTTCCTTTCAGAACAATAAAAAACATACCAGAGATTACTAATAGTGATAGGAATCTGTATGAAACATTGACATGCATAAAATATCCTTCAATAGAAAATGAAAGCAGCTTGAAAACTACCATGTTCCAGACCTGAAAACATACGAAATGAGTAAAGACATACAGACAGTTCTTACATTTTGAGGAGAAAAGTTCTACTGAATGGAGAAGAAGATAATCAGTCAAAGCAAACAAGGAAAGCATCAGAGCAGGAAATTATCAGGCTATGCTTTGGAATCAGTGAGTAAAAACTAGCTAATGTCAGAAATAACCTTAGCATGGAAGACCAATATAGTAATTCTGCTGATATAGATAACTTAAATTAGAACATAAGCCTTAATTTCTAGGTATTTGTGACTGTTTCTTACCCTACRGTAGTGAAAGTTGTTGTTTACTGCCTTAATAGGCTAAACTAATGTAATTTTGTGTAAAATTACTACACTAAGTACAGTCCTATTGTCACGAAATTGGTAGCAAAGCTGTGAGAGAAGGTTTGAATTTCTAAAAGTAAACACTAAATCTCAGAAAAACATCCCAGCCTGGGCTCTGTCCAATATAATAAAGTAGCAAAAAATTGTGTCTGAAGGAGGGGAAAATATAAACAACAGTCCAGTCATTACACTGTAATAGGGAAACACAAAGAGCATATCTGCACATATGTATGCATAATAGGAACTCAAGTTACATTCAAAAAGTAATCTACATATTCAATCCTAGCTTGATATACATTACTGCTCAGCATATATGAAAAAGCGCTTTCAGATTCAAGATGAAGAACCTGTTGCAAATTCTGTTTTAAAATTTAGTAATTCAGCATAGGACTATCTGCTCTGGCACATTTTAAGCTTTCAGTTCATCTCAGAATAAATGTACCTACATATGCAGTGTAAAACACATATGAAGATGACAGTACAGCTTTTTTTGGATTCCAAGTAGTAAAAATGACAAAAGGTTTATATATATTGGCAGAATACCTTATTATAATGGTGCTTATCAATTATGGTGCTTAGAAATCAATTTAAAATAATATTTGAGGACAAGCTTTCTTGAATAAGAATGAGGTATCTGTTCCACATATCAACAATTTCAGTGCTACTCTCTTCACTGTCAAGTCTCACTTAAGGAAGTCTTGCTGAACACACACTTTCCCCTGAGAGACTGTGAAGATAGTGCTGCCACACTCTATCAGAGCAGCCTGAGAGCACTGCACGGTTGCAACTCTGCCAGAGATGAATGAACACCAAGGTGATTACTTGAATGTACGTGGATAGCTGCTGCAACCTATTTAATATTTTATATTAAATTTTATTAAATCAAGAACTACCAATAAAAACAGTAACGATAAGAATGTGCATGCACTTTTTTACTTAAAACACAGATGTATGCTGTGATGTCTAGTGTCTGTATGATGCCATCACGCAAGAAAAAATTACCTGCATCATGAAATATTTTATCTCTTGATATGCTCAATCTCTGCTAATAGAATTCTATATATATGTATGTGTTTGTGCACATAGGATCACCCAGGAAATTGTTCTCACTTATGTTTTTCAAAATATAACCAGTGGCCAGAAAAGGGCTATAAATTAGTCTATAAATTAGTGTACTACTTACACTCTGACTACTATAAATTTTTGTCAGAGTGTAAGTAGTACGTAGGCCAAGACTACCTCAGATAAATTTTGGAACAGTTGTAAATGCTCTATACATATGCATTACTCATGCATTTTTACAGAGGTATTTAATTACAATGCCATGTCTATCTCCTCGTAATGCAGAACAAGCACTCAGATTGGTCAGATACCTCTATTTAGCTTCTTCTGAAAAATACAACTGAAAACTGATGAAGAATTATAAAACTTAGTAGGCACAGGCATGGCAGAATTTCACAAATAACTGTATTTACCGTTAATGGATTGCTGCTTCATAGTCAGCACAATTTCAGAATTGGCACTAGAAAGTAGTTAAATGTCACAAAGCATACAATATGGGACAAACAGTGGGTTTGATTATCTGCATCTGTCCCATCCTCTCCAGTGAAGGTTTCATAAATTTATGCAATTTATACATAGAATTTGTGTACAAAAACTTGTACACATATTGTTGATTTGACTCAATACTTCTAGACATGCAGAAAAGCTGAGATGTTAATTGTATATCACTTGATTTCAAAGTAAAAATATTCCAGTGAAGATTTGTAAATCGGAAGCCATCCAACAGCTCAATAATGAAGAAACTGATATTTGGCTTGCATGTCATTTTTGGTGCTGCAAAGTTTATGAAGAGCTTCATAATCCAGATCTCTGGGAGGACTTAGTAAACAAGAGGAATGATAGCTGTGTCTATATGATCATTGGGAGCAAACACATCAACCAATCTGTGCAGCTGAAGTCATGTCTGAAATACCATGATTGTCAAAAATTAAAGTGAAAAGAATAAGATTTGGTGGTGTTATGTTCTATTACATTCTACTGGCTTCTATTTTTCCTACCTTGAAAGTTGTTGGACCAATAGGAAAAGTTGTCCTCTGCATAAAAAGTGGAAATAGAGACAAAATATATTGGCCCAAATTCCCAGTACTCCTGAGATAAAAAGAACTGAGAAAAGCAAAACGAATGGAAGTAATTAGAAAACTACATAATTAATTTAGTACTGCTTCATGATCTACTGTTTTAAGGTCTTAGATCTCCAGATGCTTGTCAGAGATGCAGTCACAGAAATAAGAGAAGCAGTTTACATTTTCTATCATTCTCTCTTCTTTTAAATGTGGAAATCTGGCAGCTGTGACCATCTAGAATGTTTATCCTAGTGCTTCCTTTTTCTTTCCTGAGTGGAAGACCTGGTATTTTTGGATTCTGAGATTTCTTCTCCTACCTAGGGACAGGGTTCTAGCTTTGCTCACCTGTAGGTGACAGTTAAATTCATATGGTCTCAGGCTCTCAGTAGTGAAAGAGGTTTTGACTATTTTATGTGTGGGAGTAGAGATCAATTTTAGATGTTCAACCAATATGTTTAGGTAGCAGTTTGGCTTGTAAAACCTTTGGCAGAAGTGCTGATCATGGCAGCTGGGCAGAAAAAGATCGGCATTACTGATTGTGTTATAAATATCCTATATATTAATCTGGGGATGGGAATTGTTGTAAATATCGTATGTATCAATTCAAGTGTGGGGAGAGGAATTCGCAGGGCACACAG
>QVAJ01000130.1:2236530-2269293 GCA_003546035.1 Mixornis gularis
GCCCGAAGGAAGAAAAACTGTATAAAAACTGGAACCTCCGAGCAACCCATCGGAACAGATGACCGAGGACTTGGCGAGGGCCAGTCTGGTATCTGTCTCCCAGCTCGACTCGGGCTTCGCTGTGGCTGGAAACTCTGCCGGCTTTCATTGCAAAATTGACTGTTTGTTGGGTTTTTTTGATTTCTTTTTTTGTAATTTACTCAAATCATTTTGGAAAAATAAAACTTTGATTTTGATGCAAATTTGGGCCACCTCATTTATAACAATTGCATGCAGCACACATTTGGCTTATTTGAGTAGCAGTATACAAACTGATGTGTGCTCACTAACCTGTTCCACTACTTCAAGAACATTTTCATCATAAGTCCCCAAAAAAAGGCCACTACTTTCCAAAAATCAAAATAAGTATCAGTAAATATTTATATTCTTTGCTTTTATTAAACAAGTTAACACATAATCTGAATTAAAAGCCCAGCCTCTCCATGGGAAAATGCATCTATTAAAGATTTTGTCTAAAGGATTGAATGGAGCTGTTTTAGTAGGTATTCTTTCAGCGAGAAGGGGAGAGCTTACCATGGGTGAAAGAAGATCTTTGTGGTAAGAAAATTCCATCAGATACTTTATTAATAATGAGAAATTCCAGCAGTCAACATAAAGTCAGTTTGTATAGGAAAAAGGTTATTTTCTAAAACAGAGACTCATGTGTGCACACTTACCCACTTCAGTATTTTTTGATCCATGTTCCACCACAGCCCAAATTTTGAACAAGGATTTTTAAAGCCACTCTTAAAGTAAGCTGCATTATATTATTTAGACTCTTTTCCAAACCGCTTTAAGAAATTCATAAGACATCTCAAAATTTCTGGGCACCACCTGCACCCACCTCATTAGAGTGGAGAAAAGATTTTGTGGGGGAAAATGTACTAAAAGTGTCAGAAATATCTGCATGCAAAGACTGGTCTCCAATAATTAGCAAGTAATAAGAAAGAAATCATCACATATGTACAAATGGCAAACTGAGTCATGCCTCAGCAATATGCTTCTTCACTATGATTGAGCAGGCTAGTTCATTTTCAAAGCAGTATGAATTTGAATGGTGTAAAGGGAGACCCATTTATTTGCTTCCTTCCCCCCTCCACCCTCCTCCAGCAAAAGACAGAGCATTAGTTAAAAAAACAAATGAAGGTAAATTCCCCAAAGAACCTTAGCAAGGAACAAGAAAAACATCCATTGTAAACAGCGGGTGGGTCTTCTGACAGGCTTTGTTTGCAAATGATAACAATTACAGGTAATTTTTCATTTCAATTGGAAGAACAGGTATTAAAAAAAAAGGAGAGCAAGAGAAACAGAAAGCGAGTGAGATTTCCCAAGTGCCTTATTCCCTCCCAGGTCTACAACCTAACAGGAGTGTAGAGAGCTCGGTAGTTTCTTCTTATTCCATTAAGTGAGATCTAATTGTGTCTCTTCTGTCTGTTGGCAGATGTGGTTTCTACATAACAACAGCCCAGAGACAGAGCTGCCTGATTAATGCCTCCAGCTGTCATATGCCCCATTATCTGTGCATTTGCATAACTTAATGGTTTAGGACAGGGGAGAGAGGATGCTTAATTTAATGTTTAGCAGGCCCTTGATAGCTGAATAATTTAAGAACTGTCAAGGGAGGTCAGTCCTACAGCGATTCAGCAAGACAGCCGTGATTTCTGAATATTATTAAAATCCTTACTTAGGATAATTTGAGGGGAAAAAAAGAAGGGGAGCATGGAAAAACAACAATGCCTGAAAGGAAGCCCTGCTTTTCTGTTAACTATTCCTGCCCTGAAGATTAGGAGAAAGACTTGTGGAAAAAACCACATCAATAAATAGCATGGACAAGAGAGAAAGGGGTTAACCCTATGCCAGCTCTCTCTCCCACCCTCCCTCCTGCTCCCCCTCTCTCCTCCCCCCTCCTCCCTCCCCTTCTTCCCCCATCCCCCAGTCTTCTCATAACTGAAGGGTGGAAATACAGAATTTTCTTAAACTCATCTAAAAGCCCAACATGCTTTGAACACAAGACACTCTCGGTTTCACTAGATGCTAATGAATATTATTAAGCTAATCTTCCATTTGTTTTCTAATTATGTGTCAGAAAGGACTTGCAGTGGCATGTGAGGCAACTGCCAGGGTGCATTTATTTATCTTCCAATCCTGTGTCTACTGACCGCCTATAGCACAGAGTGATTAGGATCAAATAAAAAGGGATAAAAAAATCAGATTTTTTTGCAGCTTGATTACTGTTCTTTTCCAAGTTCATTAAGTTCTGCATGACACTTGACTCTGTTTTAAGAACTGATAAAATGGAATTATGTAGGCTTCCCTGTGAGGCATTCTGTCATAATAAAAAAATGAGTGAATGAAATAATCTATGGGTGGACTGATCCACTGTATTGGCTCTGGATGAGATGAAGCTAATTTTCCCCACAGCAACCCTTGTAATGCCATGCTTTGCACTGGTGGTAAGAATGGTGTTAGTAACACACCAGTGTTTTAGCTACTGCTGAGCAGTGCTGGCACAGCATCAGTGCACGCTCTCCAACATTTGTCCTCACCAGTGAAGATGGGTGAGATGTTGGGAGAATGCAGCCAGGGCAGCCCACCCAAACTGACCAAAAGGATATTCCATACCATATGGCACCTGCTTAGCAATGTAACCTAAGAGAAAGAGGAAAGAGGGAAGCAGGCATTTGTTATTACTATTTGTCTTTCAGTGCCACCAATATGCATCTGGAAGCCCTTCTTCCTGGAAAGCAATTGGACTTTGTCTGCTGATGGGAAATAAAGACTAAAATTTTGCCTTTCCTTTGCTTGCATGCACAACCTTTGCTTTTGTTTTATTAAACTGCCTTTATCTTGACCTACAATTTTTTTTTTTATCCGATGTTATTTTCTCCACTATGTTCTACAGAGGACAGGAGTGATGGGGAAACTTGGTGGGCAACTGACACCCATCCATCCATCCATCCATCCATCCATCCATCCATCCATCCATCCATCCATCCATCCATCCATCCCACCATGCCCTATCTATTTGGTAGCCAAATCAAAAGCTTGCTCAATGAGTCATGTAATCATAGAACCTTAGAATAATAGAATGGCTTAGGTTAAAAGGGGCCTTAAAGATCATCTAGTTCCAATGCTCCTGCCATAAGCAGTGTCCTGGGTTTCAGTGTAGGATATGCACAAAATATTTATTCTATCACCATCTTCATGAGCTGTTGAAGCCAGGTGGGACAGTGTTTTCCCAGGCCCTCTCCCGCTGGGCTATCTTCTGTTACTGGCCCATCAATGCCTTGCCCATGACTCATAGGTAACCCCCTCCAGGAGCTATCTCTGTTTAATGGGCCATCAAGGTCCCACTTCATGACTCATAGAAAGATATCATCCCATTGTGAGATGCTCCACCCACGGGGAGGAGCCAAGCATTCCCACCTGGATATAATCTGGGATTTGGGACAATACAAGCAGCCCTTACCCACTGGATTCCCAGAGGACCAGAGCTACCAGACCTTTCTACAGGATCACTGCTTCAGGAAGACCACCTCATCTGGACTGCTTCCATCACCCTGCTCAGGTTGTATTCTGACTATGTCAGTGGTCTTTTGTATTATTGCATTTATTTTATTTTACTTTTTTTTCTTTCTTTCTATTAAATTGTTTTTCTGACTTGGAGCGTCTCACTGGTTTTCTTTTCAAACCACTACAAGCAGGCATTCCTCCCAATGGACTGTGTGGCTCAGTGCTCAGCCTGGACACTCACAGGGATGGGGCATCCACAACCTCTTTAGGAAACCTGTTCCCACGCCTCACCACCCTCACAGTGAACAAGTTTTTCCTAATATATGATGTGAACCTATCCACTATCAGTTTGAATCCATTCCCCCTTGTCCTGTCACTACATGCTCTTGTAAACAGCCTCTCTCCATCTTTCTTGCAGCTTCCTTCAGGTACTGGACGGTTGCAATTGGGTCACCCCAAAGGCTTCTCTTCTCTAGGCTGAACAATCCCAATCCTCTCAGCCTTTCCTCACAGGAGAGGTCTTCAATTCCTCTAATAATTTTTGTGACCTTCCTCTGGACTCTTTCCAACAGGTCCTTGTCCTTCCTGTGCTAGGACCCCAGAGCTGGATGCAGCACTGCAGGTGGGGTCTCACCAGAGCAGAGCAGAGAGCAGAATCTCTTTCCTTGACCTGCTGGCCACAGTGCTCTGGATGCAGCTCATGACACATTTGGCTTTCTGGGCTGAGTGCACATTGCTGGGTCATGTCCAGCCTCTCCTCTCCCAGCACTCCCAAGTCCTTCTCCCCAGGGCTGCTCTCTATCTGTTGAAACCAGTGATTGCTCCAACCCAGGTGCAGCACCTTGGACTTGGTCTTGTTAAACCTCATGAGATTGCCATGGGCACACTTGTTGATCTTGTCCAGGTCCCCCTGGATGGCATCTTGCCTTCCAGATGTAGCAACAGCACCAATTGGCTTGGTGTCATCAGCAAATTTGCTGAGGGTGCACTCAATACCTTCGTGTAGATCATTAATGAAGACATTAAATAACACTGGTACTGATGGTGTTTTAGTTTGCTTTTTTTTCCTTTTATATGTTCTGTCTATTCTTCACACATATATTTGTAGCTATGTAGCCTTTTGTATTAGTGGCTAGTTTTCCCAGTAATTTTCCATGGCTTTTCCCTAGACAGAAAGACAAAACAAATTCCAGAGCTCCAAGCCCTGGGGGGTACAAGGCCCTTATCCTGTCTTGGTTCTTCCTGGGAACATAGGCCGAGGCCGAGAACAAATCTTCAAGGTACATCTTCATAAACAAAGTAGAGCTAGCACCAAGGTGGGCGGCTCCAGAGAAGGACCTTGACCTGGGGTCTTGTCAGGACCTTGACCTGACAAGATCATCACTTGTCTTCCTAACTAGTGCTTTTCTGTCAGTTATGCTAATTTGCTAAACACCCTGTGTCAGTGGGCTTTTGTGGACATGTTTTCATAACTGTCCCTGAAGGCTTTCAATAAAGATCTACTTTTATATTACCTCCCATATTAAAATTGAGTTTCATTTCTAGGTTGGAAAAGGCAGCAGCACCAGCATGGACCCGTGAGGGACACTACTTGTCACTGATGTCCATCAGGACTCTGAGCCATTGACCACTACCCTTTGGATGTGACCATCCTAATTTCTTATCCATCTAACAGTTGAAGCCATCTCATTCCAATTTAGAGAGAAGGATGTTTTGGGGGACTGTGTCAAAAACTTTACAGAAATTCAGATCAGTGACATCTGTAGCCCTTCTCTTTTCCACTGATGTAGTCACCCCACTGGGTGACTGGGTTTGGCAGGCAGGATTTGCTCTTGATGAAGCCTTGACAGCTGTCCCAAATAATTTCCCTGTCCTCCTTGTGCCTTAGCGCAGTTTCTAGGAAGATCTGTTCCAGGATCTTCCCAGGCATAGAGGGGAGGCTGACCAGTTGGTAGTTCGAGGGTCCTCCTATCCTTTTTAAAGATGGGAACAATGTTTCCATTTTATCCAATCCCCTGGGACTTCACCTGACTGCCATGACTTTTAAAGTATTATGGAGAATGGCTTGGAAACTACACCAGTGAATTCCATCAGGACTCTGGGATGCAGCTCATGAGGTCCCATGGACTTATGTACGTTCATGTTCCTCAGGTCTGAAATAACTGACTGTTATTTACAGTGGGAGGGACTTCACTCCAGGAGAAAGATGCTCTGCTATTTCTGTTGAGTACATTGCATTTGTCTGACCCTGTCACCCCCTCTACCAAAACAGAGCTCTGTCCTTCCTGAGATCTGGCACTCTGAAGTTGATAGATTTAGGATTTAAACAATTTCAAAAGACAATGACTAACGATTCTGTTAAGAGCACTATTTGATAGATTCAGTGTAACTTAATGGAATGACATGATTTACATTTACTGGATGAGATGAGAAAGCTGACTTTCTAGCCAGCACTTTGGCCCTACATACTTATTTTTGCATATGTTTCTGGGCAACCACATATTTTCTGGCTTTACCTTCTTTATTCAATTGCTGTCTATTCTGCTTTGCCCAGCTCAGTTTACCTGGCCCTAACAGAAACCCCCACTGGTTTTCCTTGGGTGCATTATGTAGATCCTTCTTGTAACTGGCTTTTTGGCAGAATGTGCCTTGCTTTATCTAGTCAATTCTATAAAATATCTTAACAGTTTGTTTTATTTCTGATTTAATACCCATGGTGTATAGGTAATTGCAGATGTGCTGATGATAAAGAAAGAATCTGTAAAATTACCAGAACCTTAGGTCAGTGTGTTTGTACACACAGCCCCTATGCATTCCTACACACAAAACTGTGTACATACAACTGGGTGAGTGCAGGGGTTCGGTTTGGTTTCCGGCTAGCTCTTTCACCGAACTCGCGTTTAAGGTACAGTTCGGTCCCTTTCTGATATTGTGGGTCTTGGCCTCAGGCAGAAACGTGGCCACGGCGAGGAAGAAAGGAAGACTTCACGTGGGTTTCAACTGGGTTTTTATTTTACTCAGAGGGTTGCCCACGTAAAATTGAATGTTTCCCTCTGGGTCTCACCTTAAGTACAGGGGGTGTGGAAAGGGGCAGGGGACAATCTAGAACCAATCCCAGAGCTGGGGGGGAGTGACCCAGAACAAAAGGGTAATCAGTAGAACAATTCTATACTCAGAAAGGGGAGTGAGAAGGCAGAGACTCTGCCAATCACTCAGCCCCCTCACTAGAACTTTCTAACCATCTGGGCAGGGTTGCAGGGCGATGGACAGGACCCATAATTAAGGAAAAACCAAAAAGGGGTTTAACATGGGGGTAAGAGACAAACCATTATATAGAAATTTGGTAAATCCAAAATGCACACCACAACAGGTTAGTAACCTCATTTCCATCCCCCCCACCATGTTCTTAAATCAACAGCTCAGAGCACCATCTGACATTGGAGCACCTGGTGTTTCTCTGAGATTTAGAAAAAGGTGTAGGGAAAATTGAGTTGGAGGATTACATTGAGTTAAAGGAGAACAATTGCTATGGCTGGTTGGCAGCTGCCCAAGATTTTATAAGGTATTGAATACCTCCTATCTTTGTGCCATTGAAATTTCCTTCTAAGCAATGTTTGTCTTGACATTTTATAAATATGGAAAAGCAACAATTTTCAGCTGAATTAATTATTCTACCAGTTTAGTCTGTAGATAACAACCTGTGTCTTCACAAGACAGTTACACTTGACAATGACATTTGGTGGGGTGGGGTAGTTAGAGCTGTTAGTGTTAGAGCATGGAAAGGAGAAAGAAATCTGCTCCCCTGTTTAGTGGGCTGTTTTGTCTTTTTTATAATCTTTCCCCAAAGTATGCGATACTCAGCAGAACAGGATGAGTGGCATGTTTGTTGAGTGTTGTATGGTGACTTCTATGCACAGAACTGATCCAAGGTAGGAAAGTCATGGATAGCTCTGGTTTGTACTATGGAGGAAAAGAGACAAGATGCTGGCTTTTTTATTGTTTGTTTGTTTAGCTGCATTACTGTTTCTTTCTCGCAGAAAGCAAGATATTTTTTTCACTCACTGATATTTTTAATGTTTGGTTTTCTTTCCAGTTGCTTTGTTTTAAAAAGGGAAATTGAGAAATAAACCTGCATTGTGGGGCTCAGGTTCTGAGAGCTAAATTTCCATAAGATTCGTTTTTGGCCACTACCTTTTTGTAACTTCCTAGCAGGAAATTGATTAGAAGCAGTGTGAAGCTGAAGTAGAAACCGGGATTTTTCATTTGGTGGAAAATTGTAGTTCCAGGTTAGAGAACTCACTTTTAAACATGAAGTCCTGCTCTGTTGGCCTTATAGTTATTTTGCTCTTTTTTTTTTTTTTTTTCAGAGACAAATTCAGTATTTATTCTGGAAACCCCCAGTTATGAGGTTGTCCATTTCTAGGCTTCTGCTAACAGAACAAGAAAAAAATAGGAAGGGAAAAAAAATCCTTATGCTCGCTAACATAAATCATCACAGTGGTTCAAATCAGCACATATGGTATGGTAACATTGCCCATTGCTTTGAGACCTTTTAATGGAAGACCATATGGGCATCTGCTGCATCAAAACACAATAGGCCTGTGTTTAAGACTCCACAGTGACCTGGATTCAGAACTTCCTTGCTTTTATTGGTTTGTGTGTCTGCATGAGCATTTATTCTTCCAACACAGTAGGTTTTCTTATTTTTCTTTTTTTTCTGAGTCCTTTGTTCAGTGACAGATTCCAATGGGTTGAGCAAGCCAATACTTTGCCTTTGATTTTTGCATTTCACAGGATTGCTTTTGCGCATTTTGTGATATTTCCAAATTTCAGAAATAGTAAGAGAATATTACAACTGGATGACTTCATCAGAATAAATTAATGGAGAAAAAAAGTATTTCCTTTTTCCTGGTGCATCTTTTTTGAATGACAGAAATTTTTTTGGAATCATGCAAATTAGGGTGTTACCCTGAGAATTTCCAAGTGATTCATGGTCACTATCCTGCAAATGTCACTCTGTCCGTGGCTATGCTGAAAGAGTTGAAACACAAAATGTTGTTAAAACTGTGGTATCAGGATCTTATAAATTTATTTATCTAAAGACTTATACACCATTACTGAAGTAGGCAGAAAAGATACCCCTGAATCTAAACATTTCTAGCATACTGATACTTGGTACTAAATATGCTGGCTGTAGGTAGAACATAGACTTTTGCCTCATTCACTGATGCCTAAAAATAATCAATCACAACTTCATCCCCCCTCCCTGGGAAAACATGCAAATCCTCTATGGATTCCACGCTGTCTTCATTCAAAAGATTATTTTCAGTCGTACGTTTTGGTTAACCATTTTACTGCCTTCCTTGGCTGATTTCAGGGTACCTAAAATCCATATGACTTACATCCCATCTGCTGGCTATGGGTCTTTAGTTCATTTCTCAGGTGGTCTAGGATAGGTGAGATCCTCCATTTCCTGCTCACTTCTCAGAACAGGACCTGACAGCTGGTGGCCTTTCCAGGATTGTACTGAGGTGTGCAGGTGACAAATGTCTTTGTATAACAATACACCTCGTTCTCCGTCTCCTAAATTATCTATTATGCATGGACCAAGGCTAAATCTAATCAGGTTTTCGGAAGTATGACAAAAGCATAGTCACCAAGGGCTGTGCATTCGCCAAGGACCTTCCAAGCCCAGTGTAAGACAGAGGACAGCAGATGGATGTGGAAGACAGATGGGGCATGGTTATTAACGCAATGATGAAGAGTGGTTGGCTAGAGAATGGTTTCTTTTTCTGTTCCCAAAGTGGACAGGTTTTCCCTGGCAGCTGGGGCTAGCTGGTGGGAATGAGAACAGTCAGAGGAGGGCAGATGTCTTCACATTGGTGAGCAGGGAAATAGGGCATAAAACTCCCTTCAAGTGATAGTTCTTCTGCATCCAGGATGGGTTTAAATTGATTTTGCAGACAGTGGTTTTGAGAAGCACAAGGTTCAAATGGCAGTAGATGTATATGGAAACAAAAGGGGCTGAAATTAATTGTGAAAGGGCTCGAACCAGGGCAGAGGGGTGCCTGGGTGGACTGAGGCAGAAAAGTCTGATATAACTTGCTAATAATATAAGCATATTTCTGTCAATTTTCTATAAGAAATTTTGCTGAGCAAGAACACAAGTTTAGCAATCTCACCAAGTTAGAGTAGGTAAAATTAACATCATTCCAGCGTCAGGTAACTGTTTATTTTGTAACTTCTGTTTATCTTTGCTTCTTCTGTAAGTGCTATTGCTTTGATGGTCATGCTGTGTGAGTTCAAATTGAATTGTATTACTTGACATTACTTTACAGTATAGTAAGTAGCAACTCGTCACGTTCCACTGTGGAGAACTGCTAGAAGTTCTTTTAAAAACAAATGGTCCAGAAGGAAATTAAGCCAAACAAGGCAAACATTGTATTTGAGAACCATTTATTAGTAATAAAAGAATCCCAAACAAACAAAAAGAAAACAAAACAAAGAAACCACAAAACAAAACAAACAAAACCAACCCCCCCCCCAAACAACCACCCCTCCCCAAACCAACCAAACAAAAAATCCTCCAAAAAACAAAATAAAAAGGAGTTACTCTACTAGAGAGGGCTAGAGAAGACAGAGCAAGAGGAAGCAAAATGGGGGGAGAGAGAGAGAGATAGAAAGAATGGGCCGGGGGCTGGCTCGGAGGCGGGCTGGGTTGGACGCAGGGACAGGGATGCTGGGACGGAGCAGGCAGGGCGCCGCTCAGGGACACAACAGGGAGGCGGGACAGACCTGAGGGCGAGGGAGAGCCAGCGAGGGCAGGAGAGCCAAAAGGCAGGACTCCAAAAGCAAGTTCGAAAAGCCCCCAAAGAGTCAAAAGGCAAGCGACAGAACAGCCCCAGTACCTTGGGGTGCAGTTACTTTTTATGGCCCTGGCTCTTCCCCAAGTCCGCCTGACAGGAGAGCTTTGGCCCAGTCCGACGTCCCAGTGCCGTCCATTGCRGAAGAGCTTTTGCCATCTGACTGGAGAGTGTCTGTGGGGTTCAGTGTCTTCGGYGTTCCCCTGCTGACTGCCTGTCCCATGTCAGACATGAACTGGTGGCCAGGCAAAGTCTCTCCAGAGACCCAGAGGCAAGGCTTTGCTCCRTCTTCTCCTGGCTGCCTCCTGGACATGGCGCATGGGCAATCTCTCCCCCATAGACAGCCAGAGTTGAGACAAAGAAATTGGCTCCTCACACATAGTCAGCATAGCCCTGAGCTCTTGGTTATATTTAGGTAGAGAAAACGTAGAGATGTGTACTTTTGGTAAATAATTGCTCCAGGTATTTCCCCTACTTGGTGCCTTTTTTTTTTTTTTTTTAACTTTCTTTTTAGGACTTCTTCCTTCAGTGCTCTTCCACACCTATCAAGGTCCTCTACTCCTACCTGTTTTTAAATTTTGGACTAATTCAAATAAGTGTCATAAATATGTGTAATTCTTCATTTTGAAACATGGGCCTGAGAGTTCTGTGAAAGCTGTCAGAATGAAAAGTAAATGCTGAGAGTAATTGTATAGACCTATGCAGGAGCAGAAAGGAATAGAGAATCTGCTTGTTTCTCTTCTATCCTTCTGAAGCAGAAGGGTTTCTTTCAAATCTCAAAATTAGGTTTGGTTTTAGGGAAAAGTTCCAATCAGCATTTGCTCTTCTATATCAACTTCAAAATGTGAATCCTGTGATAAATGCTTGATCACCTGCATATAGATTCAATACCACTTTTTTGATTCTGTCTTTTTCTGTCACACAGAAAACATGAGAAACCTCACATTAATTTTCTTCCACTCACACATGTAGTAGAAGACAATGTAAACATTTTTCAGCTGCACTAGATAGTACTTAGGTGAAGATTTAAAAATAAAATACCTTTTCACCTCTGTTTCCAGAGGCAATTAGGATGACAAGTCAATCATCTGAGCCCTGCATTCTTTGACTCATCATAGCATATATCTTCAGATGTAGCTGTCCATTCCATTCAAAGCAGGTTTTTAAAAAGGACTCTGGATATATTGCAGATTTACTTCTCTGAAAAATCCCTCAGCCTTTTTCTTAACTAGCCAGATATGAATCAAAACCCAGAAAGATTGCAGATGTCCCAGAGAGGTGACTATTAAGACCATAGCTGGAATGACCTCAGTGCCCTGAACTGAAATCCAAGGAGACTCAGAGAGAGCTCTTGGCAGAGTGTCTTGATTTCCTGTGACCTGGGGAAATCACTTACACTCCCTCTGCTCAAGGCTCCTCATTTGCAAAAGAAGAATTTCTCTTTGCTTTAAGGGTCCTGCACCCCTAATGACAGTGAGTGCTCAGCTTCCGAGCTGATGGAAGTCAGTCAGGTACATGCTGGTAGACTTCAACCTGTCTTGTGCCTTTTGGGGTACAATGTGCAAAGAATACAACTTTCCTATACCATCCACTGTACTACATATAATTTACAGGATCCAAGTAAGTATCCAGAGAATGATATTTTGTGGTGGGACTGACAATTATGAAGAAGAGAGGTGGTTAAAGATAGTCTTTAAAGAGATGGAACAATCGGGTTCAAAGCCCTGGATATTTGAAAACTTCCCATGAGCTCAGAAGAGAAGCTGGTTGCAGTCTCCTGCTGTCCCAAATGTATCCTGTGCTGCCCTGCAGTCTGAATGAGGGAAGAGAATGGTATTTCATATGCATTCAACTGTTGTTTTCCTTTTGTAAGTGTCTTCTTTAGCTGATGTAGAATGAAAGGAYCTCTATTTAAAAGGTTGTTTTCCATCTGAGGTTTTCATGATAAATGCACAGATTACAGCAAATTTTCTTCTCTCACCAACATGAAATTTTACTTTTAAATGGACTCTAATGTTAATAAAATTTTCATAAACTCTGGCAGTGTAACAATACTGATTTATTGCTCAGCCATCAAAATAAAGGAAATATGTCCAAAATAATTTTTCTAAGGACCTCTAGCAGAAATCTCTTTAAAATGTTACACAAAACAGATGCTGTGAAGACTGGGCTAAAATAAGGGCTGGCCAGTTCAGCCTGAGATAAAAGTATCTCTGGTCAAATTACTGTTTCTCTGTCTTTTATGGATTAAAGTCCATCAGGAATGCAATTCTGTCTCAAATCTTCTAGTCTGTGTCATGAATAATAGATTTTCAGTTCCCAAGGGATCAGAAAAATTAAATGTATTCAAATTTAACTCAGCATTTAATACCTAATTTTATTAACTGAATTCAGAGTTTCTTTTGAGTAGCATATGTTGAAGTCTAATAGAATGGAAAGGTAAACCAAGAAAAGGTCCAGCCAGTGAAGTGACTCCATTTCTCCCTTCTGGTCAACAGCCTATGAGAAGACACCTTAAAAGAAAAAAATTTCTGAGCTTTTATCTTTAGAAAAATACCCGTTGTAATGAAATTCTGTGAGCTGTGAGGAGTTCAAGTACTTGTTTTTACTGACCACGTACAAAGTTAGTTACATATGTGCATTCCTCTGCTGGCAGCTTCTGTTAACTTTTAATAAAGGTGCAAATGATTTCTTCAGCAGTACCTACTTGAACGATATTTCACTTGATGTCTATGTGAAATGAGCCAGAAAACATCAGGTAGTTCTGTTCCCCACAATAACAAGGGTGACAGAAAAGAGAATAGTTTGCCACATAATCATGGGATCAAAAGAACATGCAATGTGTGAGTAAGCATGGAGACTGAATATTAAAGCGTCCCTAAAGCTGCTGCTACTTTGCCAAGCGGATACAGAGAAGCCGGTTGGCAGCTTGAGGAAGGCTCTGGTTTTTTTTCGTTTGCTTGTTTTGTTTTGTTTCTTGCCTGAGCAGAAGTTAAAAAAAAGAAGTGATAGGTTCTTGACCTATTAGATACTGAAGAAAAACTGCTGCTGAATGTCACCTGCAATATTTCAGTTATATCCTGAGAAGAATGTGGTAGGTGCTAATTATGCTGGACACCTGATGATCTATTCTTCACTGTGAATGTTAGCTTATAATTTGTGCCTATACTGAATTTTTGAAACGTGGTTCAATAAAAAATTAAATTGTTGCCCTGTCACCTCTGTCAACACAATGGTCTGTCAACTATTGATGTTTGGCCTCACTTTGCAGACATTAAAGAGCAGAAAGTACAGGTAGAGCTATTTTGTTCAGTTGAAGAAATTATCCCTCCATTTACCTTGCCCTCAAATTCAGATCTGTGAATGCACTTCTGATAGGGGTGGAGAAATTCTTGGCTTATGCTAACAAGTCTGAGTGAAAAGTTCTGGGTTTAAGGAATCAAGTGCAGAAATTAAGGTCTTGCAAGCAATTGTATAGTATCAAATCAAGGCTGAGAATGAAGCCAAATTCTTACATTGCAGAAATGCTTTACAGTTTGTCCTGATACGTAGCTTTCCAAAGCACATTCAATAAAACACATTGCAATTTTCCTTCATCTGCAGAATAAGAGGGTCTTGAGAGATCTACATGTAGGTTTAACTGCAAGAAAAGGGCAGACTGAGAATGCTCCTGGCACAATGTAATATACTGCTTTTTCCTCTCTGAAACTGTGCTGTTTAATCCCAATTGAATTAAAAAATTGTTTCATGTGGAGGTATGTAGTGCCCAACAAATGTGGTAGAATGGGACATATACTTGCCCTTTTCTTACTCCTCCCTGGCTGCATGCTTGTAGTCACCACAAGGAACAGGACACTGGTTTAAACCAGTGTTCACTTCTCTGCTACATGCATGTGTACCTATTACAAGGGTGAAAAACAGTAAGAATCATAAGTATAGTCAACATTTCATTTAAATTTTTCTATTGCATTCATGCCAACTACTAATTAACATTGATTAGTGTTAACTTCTGTCTCCTTCTAACAGGGCACTCTGCATTCACTAGCTTTGCTTTTTGTTTGTGAATAACTTGTCTCAACTAAAGCAATTTAAAAATTCCTCCTCACTTTTGTCAATAGAAAAGATATTTGTTGTTATTCACCTTATCAACCAGTAAAGCAATGCTGTTTCAGAGCCTGATCCAGAGTCCATGGAAAGACTCCTACTGGGTTAAATCTGTTTAAGATCAAGCTCTTAGCAATGGTAGCACTTTAATAAATCAGTCTTGCAACCTCTTTGATGGGCTGCATACCTTTGTGCTTCTCTATGGCCTGCTAGCTTTAGGGTTCTCTTTGTTTTTTAAGGATTTTATTCGACCCAAGCAACCCTGACTTATGTTCTGTACAGCCTCACTTAACTTAAATAGAGTTTTACAGATTGTAAGTCAGAACTGACTCTTATTCTCTGATGTCATCTTTTTCTGATCCAAAGTTCACTGTCATGCTAGCTTGTCTCTTCCCCTCATCTGCTTTCAAAATTTCATTTCTCTTTTATTTCTGTGTTTCCAGAGCTCTGGCCCCATCACTCAGCTGCTAAATCTCTGTCTCTGTCTATTGGGCTGCCTTCTTCCTCCCAACTGCCAGATATTTGCTGGCTCCCAGAAATGTTTTTTCCATCGTGAAGTGCCATAATGTATTTGCTGCTATTTAGTGAGTTAAAAAAGATGGGTAAGCCCACACTCTTATTCTGTCTTCCAGCATTCCTAGATGGAGAGCACAATAGTACAAGCCAAACCAGTATTTTCTCTTAAGGAATCTTAAACTCTTAATAGGCATGCCTTTCCAATTCTCTAAAACAGATAGGCCCATATCCTCTGACAGTAACTTGACAATACTCCATTGACTTCAACAACTTTACTTTGACTGAATTTACACCTTAGTGTAAATGCAGCTTGTGTTTCACACAAATCACTAGAAACTAGTTAGATGTGTGGCAAATTAAATTAAATATCTGATGTCAAATTGCTGCAGGTTCCCAAATTAGTGCTGATTAATATTAAATCTTAAATTTGTGTTTGAATTGAAATTAAAATTACCATTATCTAATGGAAACAGCTCTGTACTATATCTTCAGTGACAGTCATGAGTTTAATAATCTAACAAACCACTGGATGTCTCTACTGTGCCATATCAGTCCAGTTAAAAATATACACATCAGGCACAAAACCCTGCTTACAAAAAAAGGCAGTTTGAACATGGAAATACTTGAAATGATGGGACAGAGATTTGAGATTAATCTCTCCCTGGATATGCCACGAAATGCAGACATCATCTATATGGTACAGTAAAATTCAACTGATTCTTACAAATAGGGAAGTTCCTTTTCCTTTTATAATTTAGGCGGTACCTGTTCTTCAGAGGTATAGAGGTGAATCAGAGATGATATTTGATTGCTTTTTTTTCTTTAAATCAGCTGAACGGCATTCAGATTTTAACTTCAGTTTTTCTTCTTCAAACACCCTTCCAATGCCTTATTCCTTTGCTGTCCCTCTCCATGGATGCTGCCCCTCTCCAGAGATGATGGAGATGGTGCTCTGGAAACCCTAAATGTTAATTAAGTAACAAAAGATGACATGAGAACCAAGGCAGTTTAAACAAGGAAGGATAAAATCATAAAGACAGGAATATCTAATGGTGTCAAATGTATTATATGGGCTATCTGCTTATATATGTAAGGGAAAGGGGATGAACCCTCTGATAGATACCAGCTGGATTTAGTCACCATGGCTACACAAGATTTGTTCTGGCTGTCCCTTCAAGTTGCTTTTCCAGTGAGAAGGATTACAGGGCTGTGAGGTTTCTGTGGGGCAGGCACCACATTTCTTCTTCTGAGACAGGCTGGCAGCGGTACATGCAGACACCTGATGAGAAGGCTACAGACATTTCCTCATTCAGACATGTCACCAGGAGCAGGAAGGGCTATGCTTGAAAGTGAGGCTGGTTCTGTTTGCTTGGCATCCTGTGACACTCTCTTTGGGCCTGCTTGTATTCTGTGTTCGTTTGCTAAAGGATTCCAAAAGCACTTAGTGAGTAGCATTGTACAGAGTGGGTGTTCAGTACCAGATTAAATAGGGACTATATAACCCAAGTTGTTCCTTCCAGTGTTATTTTGATTTGAAGTTAAAAAATGAAGCGTCAAAATTAATAATAAACACCACCACCACCACGTTGACTTTCAATCTATCACAAAACTGCCCATCTTACTACTTAAAGTAGTTATAAGTCATTACCAGTATGAATGCCTTTGCTTATTTGCAGTCCCTCACACRGTCACTTTTACTTCTGAAGATGAGTCAGGATATGAAAAATGTGTGCTTGGTTTGCGAACTGAGAGTTATGACAGTCAAATGCTTCTTTGCCATGCCAGTAATGACTACTCACTGGCATCTCTAGTACAGCTGCTGGATATTCATGCAGAAGAGATGCCATGTGTGATGCTAGAAGGCAGTGGTGGCAAATTATTGTGTTGAGCTAGCAAAGTGGGAATTTACAGTGTTGTCAGATACTCATGAATTATTCTTACCAGGAAAAGGGTAATAAATGTGGGCTAGATATTCTTACCTCTGTCTTAATAATCATGACTGTAGTTGGTACTTCCATTTGAATGCTTTTTATGTTTGTTTGTATTTTTTTTTACATTTTTTAAATCCATAAATAAGTTGAAACAGAAAAAGAATTATCTATAATGTGGATTCAATTTTACTTCATCCTAAAACTTTGGTCTGAGTAGAGCAGTTGAGTTTAAAAAGGCTGCTCTGCCCTCCTGTATATGTAATAAATTCCTGCATAGCAAAGTTTAAATATGCAGCTTCAGGGAACAAAGGAAGCCACTAAAAAGTAGATAAATCAACAGCTTTTGTTCAAAGGAACCTTTTCACCTCTTCAATGGCATGGAACTTGCAAGAAAAAACAGTATTGTGAATTTTATCCTGCCTTTCATCCAAAGCACTTAGGAAAAAAAAAGAATAAATTAGTTCCCTTCATGATACAGTGTTTGCAAATATTGATATTTCACTTTGAAGGGGGACTAGGTCAAGACAAAATGAGAAACGATGTTTTCTTGAAAGTCTGACTTAGGCAACCTGTACTAAGAGCTGGAAATAGGACCAGGATTATCATAAAATAAAAGTCCTGTTAACTGTTTTTTTGGAAATGAAATCATGCAGAGGACAAATATCTAAAGAATCTAGTCTACTGGTCATGGCAGAGGATGAAAACTCACCAGTTCACTGCAGGTGTTTCTGCATTGATGGTAGAATAAAGGTAAACATACGTTAACTCTGTTGGCAAACACACTGCTCATGGCTTCAGCTAGGTCAAGTCTGTCTGTAACTATGAGTGTGGCAATGCCGGATCTCATTGGGGATTTAGTTCTTAGCCTCTGTGTCAATTTGAGACCCATAAAATGCTAATAAATGTGTCCTCTTACCTTGCAGAATCCTTGCAAGGATGACTATATGGATAGTAATGGATTTCAGGTGCTTAGGTGAATCCACCAAAATAAACATTGCATATATTTTGCCAAGTATCTTGCTTTGTCCAGATCCCAATGTATCTTGACTCATRTTGTGCATATCAGACACAAAAATTTACTCCTTTTTCCCAGCTGTGGCACTTCTCTAATATACATTTCTTAATCTTAAATTTATATGCATTTTACTTTTCCAGAATAATCAGGTTTGCAATTTCCCTTGGGTAGAATATTTGCTACTTCAGTAAATTTTCTGACACTCATTCTTACCATCTTCTTGACTCTGTATCCATTCATATCATTATATTTTATGCATTCTCTAAATAACTCCATTTATTACTTATGTTTTTCTAGCTTTAAAATATTTAACATCTTCTATTAAGTCTCTCCACTATGCACTGAGGTGTCACTTAGCCAGGCTGTCATGCAGAATTACCTCCTATAATTCTGCCTCATTATTCACCTGTGGAACCTTAGTTTTTGGAAAGCTCTGGTGTAAACTCCCCACCTGCTTGTCAATGTATTTTGGTCTATGGACTGAATGCAATGTGCCAAATGTGAATATATTAGAATTGTACAAGGTAAGTGTTATAAACGAGGTGAGCCAAATTGTAATTAAAAAAACCAAAATTTATTTTTGCGTGACAGCAAGTACAGAAACGAATCAGAAAAAAAAAATCACAGCCACGATAAAGACCAATTCGATCCCAGGAATCGAACGAGGTGAATGCGAGACAGGCCTCTATCGCACCTGCCTCCCCTTCGTTCACAAAATCCCACCACCAAAGGTCCAGTTTTTATACATTTTAGTTCCCCCGAGGCAGGTTTTCCCTTGTCCAGTTGATCGAGTATTGATATTCATCGGTCTCCTTTTGGGATTCTGATTTTTCCGAGTGGGTTTTCAGGGAAACAGAAAAGATGTCTGAGTGACCATTGCAGACCATATTCAGTTTCTCTGGCAGATGTTTTCGATCGTTAGGCATACTTGCTGGCCCATTTCCAGAGGAGCCACATCCATTCATGTCCTGATCTCCTAAATCTTCCTCCCCCGATCTGCCCCCCCTCGTCTCAGAATTCTTCAGTGAACTGTTTTTCCCTGCTTTTAAATCATTTTATTTTCAGGCACAAATTAATACACGGAGGTTATTCACAATAGTAAGGACAAGCCCATTCCATTTTCCTCATGTGACACTCAAATCCAAGCACTTTCTTCTTGTCACTGCTTTGTATCATAAGGAACTCTACATTGCCACCTTCTACCTCTTCTCCATCCTGCACAACCAACCCAGAGTACTTCTGCCTGGAGATTATATCTACCACTGTCCAAGTGAATGCTTACATCTCTTCATTCGCTCTCATTAAACTCACTGAACTGCTGCCAGTGAATTACTAAAGACACCTTCTTTCTCACCACTCTCTAGTTCCTGAGCTGTTGTCCATCCTGAACAGCTTTAAACAGCTGCTTCCAACCATCCATCCATTTTTTTTGTGTGCTTGTGCTGCCTCAGATTGCCATGACTCATTCTGCAATTCTACCCTTGGAAGTAATATCTCTAGATGCCTTAATCCATTAGGACGGGTGTGTCTGTCTAGGAGAACCTGGGGCTTTGTCTCCATCTGCAGTGGGATTTGCTTCTACTGTCGTCAGATCTCTGCTGTGAACCGACAGCATGACTAAGGCGAAAGTAAAGGGTGAACTTCAGCCTGCACCCCTTCCCTCAATGCCAAGGATGCTCAGTATAGCTCTCTACTGAAGTGTGGTAGTTCCCTGTGCCTCCTGCATTGTCAGATTTTGGCATGGCCCCCAAGGGCTGTGCCACTCCCCTGAACAGGCTGGAGGGCAGGATGCTTCTGCTTAGGTTTCTCAGAGGCACTGATGATCATAAAAGTCTGATCGTAGTCAAAGTGAACTAATGATACTGCCAGAGGATATTGAAGAAGTGGGGGAAGAGGGAGCAGAGCTGCCTTTGAGACAGGAGGCTGCAGGAAGACTGTGAATTTTACAACTCTTCTAAAAGGCTTTTAATGGTTTGTTTCATGGCCTCATTAAGAGAACAATGTTAGAGCTTCAGAAAGAGCCCCCTGCAATTCTTGTGCTGGGTGGGTAAGGCATGTCACAACACGTACCTATAGCAAAGCAAAGGAGCGCAGAACTACGCTGTATGGTTGGGCCCCAAAGAAAAGAGCTAGAATATTTCTTCTTTCACCCTCTGCTCTGAATCCTTGCAATAATTAGCCAAAGTAAAATGAATATTAGCTTATGCTTAACTGCCTTTCCAGCATGTTACTCTGCATTGACCCAGTAGTGCTAAACCAATTATTTTTTGAACTTTATGGCTTTAAATAATCCACTGCTTTAAAACTCCCTCTACCCCTCATCTACTTAACCACAGCCCCGACTGCCCTAAATCCTTTTCTTATACTTTGTAGCTTTTTAAGCAAGCCCCCTCTTTAAGTAGACATAATCCCTTCTCTGTAGAAAACATGAAAGACCTTGAACAAATCAAGATTTCTCCATGGAGAATTCAGCTAATCCTCTGCTTAGCTCCTAACAAGGAAATCCATCTCGCCACCAAGCACCCCATTACTAGAACTAATGCCTGACTTGAATAACAAGCACATTATTGTGCTTTAATTGTAGCACGGCTCTGTCACATGGAGAAGTTGGAGAGAAACGTGACTCCACTCCTCCAGGAAAGACAGGTCATGCCTTTTTGTTGATGTTCACCTTTCTGTGATTTAAAAGCAGATTAAATTAACTATTAATATGAACTGCACATACTCCAGATTAGATGAAACAGCTGTACTGCAGCTCTCTAGTACACTCTATTATAAAACAAGTGCTGTTACACTGGATTACTATTCTCCTTTACATTGTCTTTTGACTGTTGTGAAATTCGTATGCCTGGGCTTGAAGGGGTATAATCATGCCTTTGGGGAGAGGGAGGCATCAGACATTTGGTCACAGGAAATTATGTTAGTGTTAAATCAGAGTGAAAGCAAACTAATCCACAGCATGGATGCACAATCAGCACTTTTCCCCAGAAAGGCTCTCAGCAGTATCAGCTGGCTACTGCTGCAACAGTAGAAAGGAGACAAAACATTTTGTGGGGAGATAACTGTACGTATGAAAAAGAAATAGAAGGCGCTGCTCCAGCTCTGTGGTAGCAGTGCTAGCACTGGTGTAGCTGCTCACTGGGTAGCATCACAAAATGGACACAGGAAGAGGACACCTGATACAGATCCTGGCATGACCTTGGGCCTGACCTTATGGGCCAGTGAAGTGGGGATAGTAATTGCAATGACTCCTTGGATCTTTGTGGTCCAACAGCCACAGCTAAATCAGAAATGAGCAATATGTTTAGGAGCAAGCTGTGTGCACCTCGCCATGTGCTCTCCATGAGCTTGGGAGGCAGATGGCTTTCTCCTCAGCTTGCCCGGGTTTGGGGAGAGGTGTCCTCTGCATTCCGTCAACAGCTACAGAGGAGACACACTGCCAGGAGCCAGTGTGTAAGGCATGAGCCCTGAACAGGAAATGCACCTCCTGACTGATGCATTCATGTAAAGCCACACTATATCTAATTTAATCTCTTAATCAGCTCCATGCCATGGAATTAGTGTGCTTCTTCTGCCAATGTGAAGCTCCCCTAGATGCCCTGAAGCAATATGGGACTACAGGTGAGTCCCTGTTTTTTTTTTTTTTGGATTAGGAAGGACAAATTCATTTGGAAGATGTCTGGGGGAAGTCCTGAATTAAACAAGGAAGTACCTTTGATGCTGTTTTTCAGAGCTGAGAGAATTAACTGTGAGAATGGTAACTCATTTCTATGCCTGATAAAAGCATACCTGTATTGCTACACAAGAGTGATTGCCACAAGAGAAGAGGAAATGCTGTCCATTCAAATGTGATGAGAAATTAGGATTAAATACCTTTTTCATTCAGGCACAGTTTATCACCCGATGGGGTGTGCATAGGCTGCATGTTTATTCTCTTGGTTTATAATGTGCTTTTTTAATTAGGATTTTTTCCTCTCTGTACAACGAACTTAGCTGTGGTTACTGCTGTAGTTATGTCTCTAGATTTTAAAGTATAACACTGAGAGGTGGGTGGGATGGGGGAGCAGCAGCATTATATGGGTTTAATGTGACATTAGGCAAATACTGAGCAAGATTTTAATTACAGTAGTTATGGCAAATTTTCCTGCTGTGGGAGATGTCAAAAAGTCTTCCTGTATTCAGTAATCTGAATACAAGAACCTCATTGCCTGCTCCTCCCATTTCAGGCTGCATGTGAAGTGCAGAGCAGAAGATTTAAAGGGTTGTAGTTTAAGGGCAGTTCCACTAGATGATGGTATAAATCTTCATAATAAAGTGGTCAGCTTAAACAGGAGTTCAGGAAGAGCAAAACGCCACACAGCTAGCAGCAACACCCCCTAGTCTTCCCCCTACTGCATTATAGTGAGGCTGCAACAATTGCATCTGTCATGAGCACCAGCAATGTCCAGCAGCATGACAGTGGGCTGTGGCACCATGCAGGCAAACTGAATGGAGGGGTAGATTAATTTGATTTAAAATCAAGTAATAATTTGCTTAATTTATTTTGCAAATTAGACTAGGCTAACATCAATTCATTTTTAAATGATTACTGTAAATGAGAGTAATTGTGTAATTATCAGCAAAGTAATTACAGAGCAGAAGAACCATTTAAATGAATCTGAAATAAAAAATCAAAGCTGGGTCTTATATTCCCCCAGCTGACAGATGTCAGGATGTTACTGGGACACAAGTCTCAGTCTGTTTGCCTCATGGGGAGAAAAGATACAGCTCTTTGTACATCTAAGTAGCATATTCTCTACCTCACCTGGATTGGCAATGGAGACCTCAATGGAGAATCTCATGGAGATCTTGTCAGGCCTGAGGAATCAATTAGGAGGAAGAGCATATGGGAAAGAAAATACCATCTAGAAAATCTGCTGGGCAGAACAACCTTTGAAATATATTAGCAATGGAAAAATGCTTGCTTTAGTCTCTTGGGAGAATACTAAAGAAAATGCCACTTCTGGATGCCAGAATACTACCCAGATTCTCCACATTTATCTGGGACTAGTGCAGCTCTCCTAGAATATGGCTGCTCCTTGCAGCTTGAGGAATGAAAAATCCCAGTTCCATCTTCATTTCCATTTCTCATTGCACTGCTTCTGGCTGAGAGGCAGTTCATTTTCTTCAGAGCAGCCCAGAAAGTGCTGCTTTTCTGATTTGTACTGAAAACAATCCTGATAACACAATCCTGAGAGCTTCAGCTACTGGCAAACGGTGCTTGCTCAGTGCTGAGGCTTTCTCTGTTTCTCATCCTCCCTGTGCCTTCCAAATGAGCAGGATCCAGGTGGGCAAGTGCCTGGGAGGGGACACAGAGGGCACAGAAACAGTTGAGCTCATGGCATCCGTGTTTCCAAGCCAGTGTTAGGTGTGCTGAGGCCCTGCTTCCTGGGGAGCGGCCGAACATTTCTTGCCCAGGGGATGCCTTGTTCTGCTTTGCCTGTATGTGCAGCTTTTGCTTCACAGGTTAAACTCATTCATGAGTCTTCTCTCTTTCCTTGCATTTCATTCCTACCTGGCAGAAGAGGGGAGCGAGGGAGCGTCTGGAGTGCTGTTTGGCTGATGGCTGAAGCCAACCCACATACGTTCATGTAGTGGATTTATTACCCTGTGGTTAATTAACTGCTAGTTATGCAATTCCTTTAATTTATGAATGAAACTCACAACCAAAACCACAGAGTGGACAATAATAAGTTAGTGATGAAACAGGAGATAGAACTCGAGAATACTGGTCCTGGTATAACCAGTGTGAAGATGATACTTTGTCTTCCTGTAATAGTTCTGCTCTTTAAATCAGTATATTTCAAAAAGAAATAAGAAATCCAGAATCCTGAATTCTCTGCCATACAAATATCTACTTATCTATAAGCTCTTACCAGTTCAAAGGTACAACAAAGAATATATGCTCATCAGATTTTTTCTGAAAGCATGACAGTATAATAGATATTGGTTTAATGATCTTAAGGCAAAATACTGAAAATCAGAGCTGATTTTATGTAGACAACTTTTGCACACACTTTTTTTCAGAGGAATTGGGAAAAAAAAGACTATAGTTAGGAGAGGTTTGACTCTGTGCCACACACCATCTGCTTAGCCTTTCATTTCAGCTCTGGGTGCTTTTGAAAATGGTGACCTTGATGATTCTTTTTACTTGCACAGCTTTATAAAACTGTCTTGTTACATCCTGTGGGGCTGTAACTTCT
Source organism: Mixornis gularis (assembly GCA_003546035.1). Classification (NCBI taxonomy): domain Eukaryota; kingdom Metazoa; phylum Chordata; class Aves; order Passeriformes; family Timaliidae; genus Mixornis; species Mixornis gularis. Next base: position 2,260,754 of record QVAJ01000130.1, read on the forward strand.
AAGAATTGAGAGCCAGACAGAATCAGCTGTTATTGTACGTGGAGGTGCTTGTTGTACAGGACTGATTGGTTATAAATTGGACTTTGAGTGCACAGGCCTCCATAAGGCATCTGAGTAATTATGGAGCAATTTTCATCCTTTCACAGATCTGCTCAGGAAAGCTATGAATCTYTAAGCCCAGCTCAATATGCAGAGGTGTGTGTGCAGAAGCTGAACAAGTGCATAAGCAAAATGAAGTGCTATATTTGGGGTCCTCCTCTCTGGCAGCAGTGATTCAAAGCCTCTAAGATGTCATGGCACTCCCATTCTTTGTGCATATGAAAATCATCAGCTGAATTAGAGGATTGTGGTTTCCACATGGAACTGGGTTGAACCATAGTGGTTCATGTACTGATGCTGTGTTGGATGTTGGCTACCCAGCAGGAGAAACTTGGCTATGGAAACCATGGGAAGAAGTCACAACTTGGATCTTTCCCGTCTTCCTCCTTTTCCTAACCTTTCAAAGGCTGCTTGCCTTTGAAATCAACTGTCTCACAGCTGCTTTGTCCTCCTTAGTGCAAAACTGGATTTCTTTCACACACGGACCTGCTGATTGTTCCTTACTGTCATTTATTGAACTTAGCAGTAGTGCACTCTGTTTTTGTGCTTTATATAATTAAGCCCCGAACCAGCAAGAGAAGTGGCAGCTGCCCCATGTTTAGTGTCAGAACTGTGTGCTGTGAGACCCTGCCAGACTGAGCAGCAGCACAAGTGACATGAGGGCATGTGCCAGTTCTTCTGTCAGTGTCAGAGCATGTGGGATGAAATCTCTGCTGGCTGTAGGCAGATAGACAATGGCGTATCTGTTGTAAAGCCTGTATGCCCAGTGAAAACCCTTCAGAAAACTGTGTATGAATGTGAAGGAGTGGCCTGAGTTCTTACTGGTTGGCTACCTCATAACATGTGGCTGCAGTATTTCTAAAGTGGTGCTAGCCAGTGGTGCTAGCCAGTCAAACCATGATCTGTGCAGAGGGAGTATTGTTAGCTTGACCTCAATAACGTAAAAGCAAAACTAAAAGCTTTTTACACATTTTTTGCCAGCCAGCTAATGGGTATTTATTTTCCCATCCCCCAACAACAATTATCCTTCTAATATTTCCACAGAGTAATTTCTGTGGTTTTCTTTTCCATTTACTGTAGGATTACAAAATTAGTGCCAGGAGTTCACTGTGTATAGAACTTTAATGGTTAGTAGTTCATAGATTTTTATGAACACAGGCAGCAGTCTAAAGTAAAGAGAGAGGAAATTTCATGACTTGACATCTGAAGTATTCCCCGACTTCAAAGAAGTTTCGGCTGGCCAAGCAGCCTCATTTCAATAACTCAGAAGAAAGGTGTTAGGAAACCTGGGAATGGATGAGTTCCCACCAGGGATAGAGCAATGGAGAGCATGAAAGAAAAGAATTCCCTCCTGGTGGAACTGCAGTTGAAGTGTCAAGGATCTGGAGTCCTAAAGGGGCCAATGAGGACTTCAGATTGAAGTATATATAGGATGTTTTTGGCCTTGGTCAACTCTGAAATAATAAAGAAAGAGTCAGGCTTGGGAGATAAGAGAATAACCTTGGAAGCTGTTGAGAGTGTCACTGATGTCTTTTTTCCTATGTATGTATGTATGCATGCATGCATGTATGTATGTATGTATGTATGTATGTATGTGTGTATTTATTTCTTTATTTATTCTTTATTTATTGGGTGGGGGTAGAGTCATTCATCAATTGCAAGTCATTCAAGAGAAGAAGGTTTCATTGTGTCTGATTCATGAGGAGACAGCAACTGCCTTCTGGGCAGAAACAAAGTATATCTGAATGTTTGGCCCCAGGGAATCTGACGACTTGGCACCAACCACGCATCACCCGGGTTTGGCAGAAATGCTAGTGGCAGCATGACTTATCCTCATCCTCCTGGGGTTGACTGCCTTCTAGAGCATACACACTGGCAAGGCAAAGAGTGATGCAGAAGAGTGGTAAACGAAAGCTGTCCTCCCTGTCAGAGGGCAACAGAGGCGTGTTTCTGTGCAGCAGAGAGGTGTAGCTGAACTCGCTTTCAAACTCTCTTGCTCAATTAAAATATTTAATGCATTACAGCTGTGCACTATGCAGTCCATCAGTGATGCTGCTTACTCTCTCCTGCTAGAGATATTATTCAATTTCTCTATGGATGCTTTAAAAAAACTATTCTATTTTCTGTTTATTCTATACAACTGTTTAACTGTAAACCATTAAACACTTTCCCTGGGGATGGACTCAACAGAAAACCTTACCATAGGACCCTTCCATGAAAAAAATCAATTGTCTGAAACAAGTGAGTGCAGCAGGCTTCTGCTGGTGGCTCTGATACTGGCAGTCATGATAAGGGAGAAAAAGCTGGTGAAACCACCCTCCAGGTATGTGAAAAACTGAAGACAAGAAAATTGGAAGTGAAGAGGGACAACCACAGCTTCGCTATTTTATGGTACAACAGAAATGCCAGTAACATGTGACAGCCTGGGAGCAGTAGATTACCTCACTGTTGCCATTTACTCTCAGGTTTGGGGTTTCTGCGCATGTGCCTTTTCCTGGTGCTAGTGCAATTAACCCCCATATACCAGTTTGATTAAAGCTACAGCTGCCTTTCCATCTACTTCATCAGTACAAGATCACCTAGGAGTTAGGGGCTCTAGATTTATAGAGATCTTTGGTAAAGCAGCACATTGTTACAGTAGGGAGTTAAGACATCAAACCTCAGGGGGGATCCAGCCCTTTGAAATGACATGTAGCCATTAGATCTGCCTGAATTTCTCTCCAGTAAAAAACTGCGAGATTTATCTGCATTATATTTATAGCATTTTGTATAGCTACAGGGTTCTTTATTCCTTTGCATAAATAACAAATATCTCCTGTGCATCTCTTTTTTTCTTTTTTTAGGCTGCAAGAATTGTAGGAGATTCAAAATTTCTGGTAGACATACTTGCTATAAATGTGTATTGTAGAGAAGGAGTAATAAGGACTCAATTTTTACAGACCTCTCTCATTAAAAGTCACCTTCAGAAAACACTGCTGCACCTTACTTATAATCAAATGACACCTCATAACCACCTAACCATTTTTAATATCCCCTAGAATCTACTGTATTATACCAAGGCTCAGACACTGTCTAGGTAGTCAAGGAGAGGAGTATACCATCATATTTAAAAGCAGTTATTGGGACAGCTTTTACAGGCAGTGGGCTAAGACAATTCAGAAACAATTGCTTATGTGATAGTTTGAGGATTTGTCCCTGTCAAACAGTTAATATTGCTTTAATACATGAAGTAGGCTGTATAAGACAGCAATAATGAAAAATGTCAGGAAAGACAATATCAATTGTTATTCAACATCCACATCAAAGATTACTTTTTTGTCAGTAGCTTTCAGAAAATGTATTTTCCATCAGATCTGATTGCGTTCCTCTTTGAAGTGCTCCATCCTCCTGGTAGATTTAATGTGACATCTAGGCACTTTTTAGTCCCTGGGCCTCTGAGGCGATTCAAAGAGGCACAACAAGCCATCACAGGTTTATCCTCAAAGGCCGACACTGTCTGTCTGATTTATTGTAACTTTAGAATCATCTCCAGCAAAGCATGAGCCTTTCTACCCATCCACAGCCTCAGACTTTTATCAATTCATTTGTATGCAGCCTGTACATTCTGGAACTGAGAGCCCTATAGCCACTCATGGAAAATGCATTACCTGCTACTAATCCTTTTTATCTTTAAAGTCTGTATTTTTTATGTATAAGTCATTTTGGGTTATCATAAAATATACATAATTCTAGCCCCAAAAAAGACAAAATGAAAAGAGAATATATAATAAGTTATGAGCTTGCCGTGTCCTTATCACCAAGGATTCTAAATAAACAGCTCTCCCTATGTAAATACTGCAGGATATAAAACTGTGATTGCTTTAAATAGGGAATAGGAATGCTTCCATTTTTGTTCCTTGTTTCAAAGCGAAACAGTGAGATGAATCATTTTAAACGTGTTTGGGAGCACTTTTGTTTTCTGCTTCATTGCTTTGGGGAGCTGACACTTGTAGGGGTTGCCTGTCAAACTTCTGTCTTATACCACAGACATCCAGGAGCACCTTATGGTTTCAACATTTCGCTTCAAATTCATGGTCAACCATAAGTTAATGACAGCTGTTTTATTTTTTCCTTTTACTTTCCTTTTTTAGGAGGATCAGGGGGGTGATGATAATGCAGAATGTATTGAAACACCTACAGTATCTCATAGCATACTATGAAAAGAGGTGAACTGGCTGGAAGGATGGTAGACTTCTGGGAGCAGGGCTTTCTCTACAAGTTTTGAGTCGGTTCACTGCAAATTTAGTGCACTATTTTCTTAAAATACGGTACTCTGTGAATAGTCCTGCCAATAACTTCAATAGATAGAGGAGCCATGCAAACTTTTGTCATTTTGGATGCAATATTAATGACAGATGGAACTTGTAAAAATTAAACCTTACTGTCTTCTATCCATGTCAGTCCTGTGTCTCATGCATGCAGAATATCATAGTTCAGGATTGTGAAAAGTAACAGGTGGGCACATCAAGCTGTATTTTGACACTTCTGCATATGTATGTATTTATGTACACACAGAGATAGATAGATACATACACACAGAGGTTTGTGGGTGTATGCAGGCATGCCAGTAAACTGCTACTGGAACAGGTTTTACGGGCATTGGGATAAGACAGCTTTGTTGACCATAGTGCAAGTTTGTGTGTTCTTGCAGCTGATGTGGTACCAAAACATACAAGTGTTTAAATGGCCAGCTTTAACTGAAGACACTGAGATTCAATGACCTAGAACTAGAAATCTATATAGTTTTGCAGGTGTTGTCCCATATGACCCTGGGGCTTACTGTTTCGGTGAGTCTGGTCTCTTGTTCAAACTCATTCTGTACCTCTGAGGAAAAATTAATGCTTAACACTACACACATACTAACAGACATTCCATTAGCTAATTAAATTAGCTGAGTTACACCAAGATAAAATATAAGGGAGAATACAGCTAAGTCTATTTGTTAGATGCTATGCAAGAAGCTAACACACAGAGAATGTAAATTCAGATCTATTTTTCAGACTTGGATATAATACTTGTAGACACTTTTAATGAGTATTTTCCCAATCTAATGCACAACATTCTAAATTATTAAAGCAGTGTATAAGGACAGTTGTACAACACTGATAAAACATCGCTGCAAGCAAAGTGGCTGTGAATATAACCAGAAAGGACTTTTGGTGACAGATTACCTGTTTTCCTTATAAAGTGGCATAAGACTCCAGGCATATGATGAAAAATAAATAATACTATCTAAGGCACTGGTCTGTTGGTCCCACTGACTTAATGGGCTAATTCACAGCCTACATGAGGAAGTTTGTCCCTTTGCATTTTTTGGATTGAATTCTCCTTGAAAGCTCTTCGACCTGTGGGACTGAATTCAGCAAAAAGAAAGGCAACCATTCAGTAACTTGTTGATTTGCTGGCAAGTTTTTTATGATGGGAAATACTGGATCAAGTCCTGCTTTTCTTTCTCTTACTCTCTGCAGAACGTAATTCCTAATTAGACAGTTACTCTCTGCCAGCTGTTCCCTCCATCAGGACCTGATTTCTAAATTTTTATCACTATATGGTGTCTGGTGAGGATGGATATATTCTTGAGGGCTCCTTTTTGTCTTCAACTCTGAAGAAGTATATACTAGGAAATATATACTAGGAAAAATATATACTAGGAAAAAGATATTACTGATTTTTTTCCTAGAATATGTTTCTTTTAAAAGGTGATAAATACTACATACTGGTGCAGTCCATTTATTTCTCAAGTCTGGTATGTTCTCTGTGTTTGTTTGTGCTTTTTAATATGTTAATCACTAATTTTTTATTGCCCAGACTGAGAATGCAACCTTAGTGTGAATTAAGTATTCCTTCTTCTTACCAAAATGATGAATTATAAACAGTTACTCAGCTAAAATAAGCACATTTATTACTAAAAGCTTGGCTTCCAGAATGTGTTATCAGTCTTTTAATGGGATAGTTGCCTTGTGTATTGTTTCTTATCTGTAGTACTTTTTTAATAATATGCATATCTCTTGGTTGTGTCAAGACCCTAAAGGTGCACAGTAACACCAAGCAAAGAAAACTACTTTGCTCTGCAGAGTTTTACCATGGGGAAACACAAATTGTGGCAATTTACTGTAGTGGGATTTTTAGGGCACACAGAAGTATGAGGTATTCCTATTACTCACTAGCCTCAAGTGTTTTCTTTTCTGTAGAAAGATAATTAAAATTCTGTTCTGCCTACCATTGGAATGGAAAGACTGTTACCTTCACTGGAAACTGGATCAAGCCATAAGATGGCAAATATGTGTTCAGCTAGAAAGTGCATACCTAATAGGAAGATGTTTCCTTTTTTAAATGCCTCCCTGATGTGGAAACACCAGCTTGTTTATGCTCATGACATAAAAGGACCTTACAGAAGCACACTAGGTGGGAGCAGCAGATTGATAAATGGGATCAATAGAATTCATGGGATCATAGAATCATAGAGTGGTTAGGGTTGGAAGGGACCTTAAATATCATGAAGCTCCATAGGCAGTGACATCTTCCACTAGACCAGGCTGCTCAGAGCCCCATTCAGCCTTGCCTTGAACACCTCCAGGGATGGGGAAACCATGACCTCTCTGGGAATTAGCACAGCCAAAGTTAAACACGGCTCCCTGTGCAAGTTAATTGTGGGCAAAATAACTTGTCATGACAAGTTTCTTCCACTGTTTCGTTAATGAACCTTGACGTTCACTTAGAGGAATCTTGTACAAGGGCGAGAGAATAGTACAGGTTTTATATAATTTTTTGTCTTCGATTTTAATTCTTGACATCTGTGCTTTCACTTTTCTCTCTTCACAGTACTGCAAACAGATCTAAATAGTTAGTCATAAGTTAATTTCATAAAGGTACAACTTGTTTCATAAGTGGTATCACAAATCTTGTAATAAGACATACCTGATTTTTCTCACACGAGGCACTGCCTATCAGTATGTCTGAAAGAGGACACATACAGATACCTCTGCTTTTTAACAGATGTAGTAATAATCCTAAAATTGGGAATTAGGATGGCATTGTGGAACTCTAGAATCTGGTCTCTGCTCAGAGAAGGATTTCCTAGGCATATGTCCATTAACAGACAATCTGGTAAATTTGGGTAGGCTGGAATGGCTATGCAACCTAATGACTACCTAAGCAAAGCTGGTGTGGCATGTGGGGCATGTTCAGCAGGGCAAAAATATGCCATGGGAACATCAAAGTCCTCTGGCACATTTGGTGTGACATTTCTGTGCTAACTACTGAAAAGCAAGATGCTGGAAGTCAGCCATCAGAGGGAGCAAAGTGTGGTGGTTTAACCCCATCTGAACAGCAGGTCCACACCAAAATGGCTCTATCTCCCCCATCCTCCATGGGGCAGGGGAGAGAAATTACAACAAAAGGCTCATGGATTGGGGTAAGAATAGGGAGAGAACACTCAGCAATTACTGTGATGGGAAAAAAGCTGAATTTATCATCAGTCAAGTCAGAGTAGGGTAATGAGAAACAAAACACCCTTTCCCCACTCCTCACTTCTTCCTGGGCTCAATGTCACTCCTCAATTCTTAACCTCCTTCTTCCTAGCAACACAGAGGGACAGAGAACAGTGGTTGTGGTCAGTTTGTCGCACATTGTCTCTGCTGCTCCCTCGTCCTCATTTTCTCACCTGCTCCTGCGTGGGGTTCTCCAGGGGTTGCAAGTGGATCTGTGCATCCCATGGACCTCCACAGACTGCTCCATAACTGCAGGGGAATCTCAGCTCCAGCACCTGGAGGACCTTCAGCCCCTCCTTCTGCACTGACCTGTGTGTCTATACACTTGCTCCTTTCACATATTCTCACTCTTTTGGCTACTGCTGCACAACAGTTTTTTCCTCTCTCTCAAATATGTTCTTTCAGAGGTGCTACCTCTGTCACTGATGGGCTCAGCCTTGGCCTTGGCCAGCAGCAGGTCCATCCTGGAGCCATTTGGCTTTGGCTCTGAATAACATGGGGGAAGCTTCTGGAAGCTTCTCACAGGAGCCACCCCTGTAGCCCCTTTCACTACTAAAACCTTGCCAGGCAAGCATGGAAAAACAGTGGTGTTCCCAAAAGTCCAAGGTCAGCATCTACTGTGCTTTTTTATTATATGGACATTATATATCCCTTATCCTCCACTCCTAACTGGAATGAGCTCAGGGTGTGGCTCGGCTCTGAGGGTGTGGCACTGCAGTTTGCGCAGGCAGGGCAAGCAGGCAGGGTTGCAGGTTTTCTTGCTAGTAAGGTTTGCTGTGTGTTGTTTGTTGTGTTTCTGTTGGTTGGTTGGTTTTGGAGTTTCTGTTAGTCATGGTTTTTGCATGATCAAAACCTGCAGTTAGTACAAGTGCATGTGACCAAATGGAACCCTCCAAAAAGGCTGCATCTGTA
>QVAJ01000130.1:2274337-2310432 GCA_003546035.1 Mixornis gularis
AGAGAGCAGTTTTGAGCTACAGAAAAATCTCCCCCCTTGGAGGCACTTAGAAGGTGACAGCTTAGGTAAACAAAGTATATTTTTTCCTTCCAAATGAAAACTGTGAATTTCTTCTCCCCAAGATGAAGTGTGAATTTCTTCCTTGAGCATCTTGGTTTTACGAACTAGGGTTGAATATTTTGAATGTCTTCTTACACTTTCAGCATCAACTGATTATTTTTTAACAAACATGTTGAAAATTTCTTTTTCTGACATGTGAAGCTTTAATAAACTGCTATTTTTCAAAATATCCTAAGTCCCATTTGTCATAAGATGATCTAATAAAGAAAAATATTCAACCAATAATGAAAAGCTAAGTAATGTTTAAACTCTATTGTATGCAGGGAAGTACATTAAGGCAGATCTAAGAGACAGTTTAATGGATTTAGCTTTAACAATCAGACCTGGACTTAGTATAAATCAAATACTACTGCATTTCAGCAGAATGTACACCCACTCATTCATTAACACTGTTCAGTGCAGATTATAAATATCAGTGAAGACAACTCCAACACTTGAAGAAGCTTTCCTCAGACACAGCAATAATTGAACAATAATGATGACAGTCTTATTTTTATGAATCACTATAACTTATTGATATGCACCTGGGACTTGAAAGAGCTCTTTCAGCCAGTATGCAACAAAGAATGGTTATATGCTATTAAAAAGCTAAGGAAAGAAGGAGAGCAGATAGAAGAGAAGAAAAAGAGAATAAAAGTAGTGGAAAGATGGTGGAAGCAACATTTGGTATCAGATAATTGCAGACATAATCAAGATGTAATGAGAAGGTCCCTAATTTACCAACAAGGTGATAAAAGATAAACTAATTACCCTACCTCACATATGTGTTTCTGCATACACATGCTGTTGAGGAAATTTATGGCTTATCTTTATTTTGCTTTCCAAAACCAAGAAAGAGGCAACATATGTAAATATTATATGAATTGCATACACATAATAGTGTAAGCGCAGGAGGAATGGGGACTTTGCTGCTGACTGTGATATACAGCTTCAAAACAACTTAAGCAGTGTAAGGTTCTGGAAATATGATTACTATGAAAAARAAAAGAGTAGAACTCTCCTGTCTTCTTTTTGTAAAAGGTATTTGTTAGAGACCTTTTTCCTATCTTGGATCTCAAAATTGGTAGAAAATGGAATACTCTGTACAGATATGAATATAATACTGGCATATATATCTGTTTTGAAGTAGGAGGTATTTGTGTAAGTGTATGCATTATTATTAGCTTTTCTTCTCTCTTCTTTTTAGAAGACATAAAAGGTCTCATTTCACAAACATAAAAGAAAACTGGAATTGTTTAACCATTGTGCTGGTCTCAGCCAGAGCAGAGTTAATTTCTTCTCAGCAGCTGCTAAAATGCTGTGTTTTGAATTCAGAATGAGAATGGTGTTGATAACACACTGATGTTTTGGGTTTTCCTAAGCTGTGTTTATCCTCACTCAAGGACTTATTTTTCCTCGTCCCATGCGCTGCCACTGAGGATATACACAAAAGAAACTGGGAGGGAGCACAGCTGGGACAGGTGGCCCAAATTCCCCAAAGGGATACTCCACGCCATAGAAGGTCAGGCCCGGTATGTAAACTGGGAGAGTTACCTGGATGGACAGGCTGATCTGGGTTTGGGAAGTAGGGTCTGGCATCAGTTAGTGGATGGCGAACAATTGCATTGTGCATCACTTTTTTTGTTTCTTTTTTGTTTATTATAATCATTATTATAATTTACTGTTACTATTGCACTTTACCTTATTTTCAATTATTAAACTATTCTTATCTCAACATTCAACTTGTACTTTGATTGTGCTCCCTATTCCACTGGTGTGTGTGGGGAGACAAGGGGTCTGAGCAAGTAGCTGTGTCGTGCCTATGTCCAGGTGGGCTTAAACRATGACAACCATTTATTTTATTATAATAAGTTTGCACTTTTACTTATTGAACCCCAAATATCTTGGATGCCACCAAATATTAGGTTCACTTGGAAATTGTGGTATTTTTCTGTAACAGTTTATACCAACAACAAACATACGTATTTCATGCTAGGAATTCTTTATTGCAGCATTTATTGATGTAACAATTACTTTCTTTTTCAGTACACTTCTTTTATAATATACGGAAGTGAGTCGCATCAAGGCCAGATTCTGAATAAGGCTCAGCTGTGCAAAAGAAATTTTGATATTCAGAAGTTCACCATACAGCTTCACAGTGATTGAAGTCTAGAGAATTTCATTAATAGGGATAATTAAATTATGGCTTTTTTTAGATTCATGTGTCCTGCTGGGAACCCTGAAGTATATATATATAAGCTTGTAATGTAACCCAATGAAACAGAGATGTTTAGGAGTCTTTAGGATGAGTAAAAAAGTCAAAAGTATTATCTTTATATGTTTCTTAATGGTTTTATAGTCTATGTTCATAAAACTCTATGCTGGCGAGTACAATTACAAAATGAACTCGAATATGAAGTACATCCATATTGATTAGGTTAGTTCAGATTACAACACAGTGGTCATATATTACCATACAAAGTATTCACACTGTAAATATGCTGAAAAAGAATTATTGGCAAGGTACTGCAGCTATGGACACCTTGGCAGTGGTTTTCAGGTTATGCCTCACTGAGATAACAAAGAGAAATAACCCTTGGTGAGATTGCCTTTCCACAAAAGAAAAAAATCTCGTGAAGATTTTAATAGGGTACTTGAGAAGCACTCTTTCGGGTCAGAAGATTTGAGGCAAGTTAACAGTGTAACATAATCCATAGATTTGCTATATGGGAAGATGCAAACAACCAAGTAGGTACACCAACTATTAATCTTATTTGCCCTTTTAGCAGCTCTAGGACTTTTTCTGGCTAAATCATGATGCAACAGTTCAGAATAGCAAGAAGAGGAACTTCAGTCTGTGTCAAGTACTGTTCTATCTTCTCTGAAATGATCACAGAGGGATCTCCATGGCGAACAGCTGAGGCACAGCAGCCCACTCTTGCTCTGCAGAAACTGCACATGGAGAGAAACCCCCCTTGCACAGGTTCAAACACTTCAAATCCCAGTCAAAGCATCTACATTGTATGTTGTGTACAGTCCTAACAGTGACATTGTAGTTGTGTAATTGTGAACCAGTATCTGCATGAGGCAAGTATCACGGTATTAAAAATGGCAATTTTATGTCAAATTTATTTGCAAAATGAGCATGATTGGATGTTGAAGCTATGTTACAAAGTATGTTCACAGAATCAAAGCAAAGCCTGAGGGTTACGTGGATATAGAAGCAGAACAGCAACACTCAGGGTAAGTTCCAGGTCTGGAATGCCTTCCCTCATGCTGGAAACTCAGATAAACATAATAATTAATTATGGTGTCTTCTCCACATTTCCTATGAACTCTTCCAGGACGCAGATAGAAAGATACAATGTAGTAAACTTTCCATTTTCTGTGTCCAGTGTCAAGAACATAATTTGCCTTATTGATGACTTTTCTGGATAATAATTCATGCCAAGATATTTGAAATAAAAAGAAGAAGTATTAAGAAAAAGGTATCTGGTTAAGCAGTCTCTGAGAAATGTTTCTGACTGTAAGCAACAGATATGTGTTCAGAGCTCCACTATATAAATATAAGTTTTAAAAGACATGCAAAATAATATATTGGAACCGTAATGATTTTCTTTGTTTTGTTCTAAGTGATTTCTATATTTATTAGGAACTTCTGCTAAAAAGAAGGAGTACACATGTACGTATGTGGTGGGTTGGCTTCAGCCATCAGCCAAACAGCACTCCAGACGCTCCCTCGCTCCCCTCTTCTGCCAGGTAGGAATGAAATGCAAGGAAAGAGAGAAGACTCATGAATGAGTTTAACCTGTGAAGCAAAAGCTGCACATACAGGCAAAGCAGAACAAGGCATCCCCTGGGCAAGAAATGTTCGGCCGCTCCCCAGGAAGCAGGGCCTCAGCACACCTAACACTGGCTTGGAAACACGGATGCCATGAGCTCAACTGTTTCTGTGCCCTCTGTGTCCCCTCCCAGGCACTTGCCCACCTGGATCCTGCTCATTTGGAAGGCACAGGGAGGATGAGAAACAGAGAAAGCCTCAGCACTGAGCAAGCACCGTTTGCCAGTAGCTGAAGCTCTCAGGATTGTGTTATCAGGATTGTTTTCAGTACAAATCAGAAAAGCAGCACTTTCTGGGCTGCTCTGAAGAAAATGAACTGCCTCTCAGCCAGAAGCAGTGCAATGAGAAATGGAAATGAAGATGGAACTGGGATTTTTCATTCCTCAAGCTGCAAGGAGCAGCCATATTCTAGGAGAGCTGCACTAGTCCCAGATAAATGTGGAGAATCTGGGTAGTATTCTGGCATCCAGAAGTGGCATTTTCTTTAGTATTCTCCCAAGAGACTAAAGCAAGCATTTTTCCATTGCTAATATATTTCAAAGGTTGTTCTGCCCAGCAGATTTTCTAGATGGTATTTTCTTTCCCATATGCTCTTCCTCCTAATTGATTCCTCAGGCCTGACAAGATCTCCATGAGATTCTCCATTGAGGTCTCCATTGCCAATCCAGGTGAGGTAGAGAATATGCTACTTAGATGTACAAAGAGCTGTATCTTTTCTCCCCATGAGGCAAACAGACTGAGACTTGTGTCCCAGTAACATCCTGACATCTGTCAGCTGGGGGAATATAAGACCCAGCTTTGATTTTTTATTTCAGATTCATTTAAATGGTTCTTCTGCTCTGTAATTACTTTGCTGATAATTACACAATTACTCTCATTTACAGTAATCATTTAAAAATGAATTGATGTTAGCCTAGTCTAATTTGCAAAATAAATTAAGCAAATTATTACTTGATTTTAAATCAAATTAATCTACCCCTCCATTCAGTTTGCCTGCATGGTGCCACAGCCCACTGTCATGCTGCTGGACATTGCTGGTGCTCATGACAGATGCAATTGTTGCAGCCTCACTATAATGCAGTAGGGGGAAGACTAGGGGGTGTTGCTGCTAGCTGTGTGGCGTTTTGCTCTTCCTGAACTCCTGTTTAAGCTGACCACTTTATTATGAAGATTTATACCATCATCTAGTGGAACTGCCCTTAAACTACAACCCTTTAAATCTTCTGCTCTGCACTTCACATGCAGCCTGAAATGGGAGGAGCAGGCAATGAGGTTCTTGTATTCAGATTACTGAATACAGGAAGACTTTTTGACATCTCCCACAGCAGGAAAATTTGCCATAACTACTGTAATTAAAATCTTGCTCAGTATTTGCCTAATGTCACATTAAACCCATATAATGCTGCTGCTCCCCCATCCCACCCACCTCTCAGTGTTATACTTTAAAATCTAGAGACATAACTACAGCAGTAACCACAGCTAAGTTCGTTGTACAGAGAGGAAAAAATCCTAATTAAAAAAGCACATTATAAACCAAGAGAATAAACATGCAGCCTATGCACACCCCATCGGGTGATAAACTGTGCCTGAATGAAAAAGGTATTTAATCCTAATTTCTCATCACATTTGAATGGACAGCATTTCCTCTTCTCTTGTGGCAATCACTCTTGTGTAGCAATACAGGTATGCTTTTATCAGGCATAGAAATGAGTTACCATTCTCACAGTTAATTCTCTCAGCTCTGAAAAACAGCATCAAAGGTACTTCCTTGTTTAATTCAGGACTTCCCCCAGACATCTTCCAAATGAATTTGTCCTTCCTAATCCAAAAAAAAAAAAAACAGGGACTCACCTGTAGTCCCATATTGCTTCAGGGCATCTAGGGGAGCTTCACATTGGCAGAAGAAGCACACTAATTCCATGGCATGGAGCTGATTAAGAGATTAAATTAGATATAGTGTGGCTTTACATGAATGCATCAGTCAGGAGGTGCATTTCCTGTTCAGGGCTCATGCCTTACACACTGGCTCCTGGCAGTGTGTCTCCTCTGTAGCTGTTGACGGAATGCAGAGGACACCTCTCCCCAAACCCGGGCAAGCTGAGGAGAAAGCCATCTGCCTCCCAAGCTCATGGAGAGCACATGGCGAGGTGCACACAGCTTGCTCCTAAACATATTGCTCATTTCTGATTTAGCTGTGGCTGTTGGACCACAAAGATCCAAGGAGTCATTGCAATTACTATCCCCACTTCACTGGCCCATAAGGTCAGGCCCAAGGTCATGCCAGGATCTGTATCAGGTGTCCTCTTCCTGTGTCCATTTTGTGATGCTACCCAGTGAGCAGCTACACCAGTGCTAGCACTGCTACCACAGAGCTGGAGCAGCGCCTTCTATTTCTTTTTCATACGTACAGTTATCTCCCCACAAAATGTTTTGTCTCCTTTCTACTGTTGCAGCAGTAGCCAGCTGATACTGCTGAGAGCCTTTCTGGGGAAAAGTGCTGATTGTGCATCCATGCTGTGGATTAGTTTGCTTTCACTCTGATTTAACACTAACATAATTTCCTGTGACCAAATGTCTGATGCCTCCCTCTCCCCAAAGGCATGATTATACCCCTTCAAGCCCAGGCATACGAATTTCACAACAGTCAAAAGACAATGTAAAGGAGAATAGTAATCCAGTGTAACAGCACTTGTTTTATAATAGAGTGTACTAGAGAGCTGCAGTACAGCTGTTTCATCTAATCTGGAGTATGTGCAGTTCATATTAATAGTTAATTTAATCTGCTTTTAAATCACAGAAAGGTGAACATCAACAAAAAGGCATGACCTGTCTTTCCTGGAGGAGTGGAGTCACGTTTCTCTCCAACTTCTCCATGTGACAGAGCCGTGCTACAATTAAAGCACAATAATGTGCTTGTTATTCAAGTCAGGCATTAGTTCTAGTAATGGGGTGCTTGGTGGCGAGATGGATTTCCTTGTTAGGAGCTAAGCAGAGGATTAGCTGAATTCTCCATGGAGAAATCTTGATTTGTTCAAGGTCTTTCATGTTTTCTACAGAGAAGGGATTATGTCTACTTAAAGAGGGGGCTTGCTTAAAAAGCTACAAAGTATAAGAAAAGGATTTAGGGCAGTCGGGGCTGTGGTTAAGTAGATGAGGGGTAGAGGGAGTTTTAAAGCAGTGGATTATTTAAAGCCATAAAGTTCAAAAAATAATTGGTTTAGCACTACTGGGTCAATGCAGAGTAACATGCTGGAAAGGCAGTTAAGCATAAGCTAATATTCATTTTACTTTGGCTAATTATTGCAAGGATTCAGAGCAGAGGGTGAAAGAAGAAATATTCTAGCTCTTTTCTTTGGGGCCCAACCATACAGCGTAGTTCTGCGCTCCTTTGCTTTGCTATAGGTACGTGTTGTGACATGCCTTACCCACCCAGCACAAGAATTGCAGGGGGCTCTTTCTGAAGCTCTAACATTGTTCTCTTAATGAGGCCATGAAACAAACCATTAAAAGCCTTTTAGAAGAGTTGTAAAATTCACAGTCTTCCTGCAGCCTCCTGTCTCAAAGGCAGCTCTGCTCCCTCTTCCCCCACTTCTTCAATATCCTCTGGCAGTATCATTAGTTCACTTTGACTACGATCAGACTTTTATGATCATCAGTGCCTCTGAGAAACCTAAGCAGAAGCATCCTGCCCTCCAGCCTGTTCAGGGGAGTGGCACAGCCCTTGGGGGCCATGCCAAAATCTGACAATGCAGGAGGCACAGGGAACTACCACACTTCAGTAGAGAGCTATACTGAGCATCCTTGGCATTGAGGGAAGGGGTGCAGGCTGAAGTTCACCCTTTACTTTCGCCTTAGTCATGCTGTCGGTTCACAGCAGAGATCTGACGACAGTAGAAGCAAATCCCACTGCAGATGGAGACAAAGCCCCAGGTTCTCCTAGACAGACACACCCGTCCTAATGGATTAAGGCATCTAGAGATATTACTTCCAAGGGTAGAATTGCAGAATGAGTCATGGCAATCTGAGGCAGCACAAGCACACAAAAAAAATGGATGGATGGTTGGAAGCAGCTGTTTAAAGCTGTTCAGGATGGACAACAGCTCAGGAACTAGAGAGTGGTGAGAAAGAAGGTGTCTTTAGTAATTCACTGGCAGCAGTTCAGTGAGTTTAATGAGAGCGAATGAAGAGATGTAAGCATTCACTTGGACAGTGGTAGATATAATCTCCAGGCAGAAGTACTCTGGGTTGGTTGTGCAGGATGGAGAAGAGGTAGAAGGTGGCAATGTAGAGTTCCTTATGATACAAAGCAGTGACAAGAAGAAAGTGCTTGGATTTGAGTGTCACATGAGGAAAATGGAATGGGCTTGTCCTTACTATTGTGAATAACCTCCGTGTATTAATTTGTGCCTGAAAATAAAATGATTTAAAAGCAGGGAAAAACAGTTCACTGAAGAATTCTGAGACGAGGGGGGGCAGATCGGGGGAGGAAGATTTAGGAGATCAGGACATGAATGGATGTGGCTCCTCTGGAAATGGGCCAGCAAGTATGCCTAACGATCGAAAACATCTGCCAGAGAAACTGAATATGGTCTGCAATGGTCACTCAGACATCTTTTCTGTTTCCCTGAAAACCCACTCGGAAAAATCAGAATCCCAAAAGGAGACCGATGAATATCAATACTCGATCAACTGGACAAGGGAAAACCTGCCTCGGGGGAACTAAAATGTATAAAAACTGGACCTTTGGTGGTGGGATTTTGTGAACGAAGGGGAGGCAGGTGCGATAGAGGCCTGTCTCGCATTCACCTCGTTCGATTCCTGGGATCGAATTGGTCTTTATCGTGGCTGTGATTTTTTTTTTCTGATTCGTTTCTNTTTTTTTTGATTGACTTCTTCTGTGTGTACTTGTATACCAGCTACTTTGGAGTTAGGAATAAGAAGACGATGTTTACAAATGCACTGAACTGTCATTATCATGTGCTAACAATGCCATGTGAGGAGACTAGCACATCTGATGGTTCAGTTCACAGACAGTGTGTTGCATCGTGCTATTGCTACAGCAATTCTCAATTGCTTTGGTCAACAGCTTCCAAAGCTGTAAACACAAAAAGGCAAGAGGTATATTCTGTCTGCAGACCATGGTAGGTGGGAGAAAGTTGCTGATTGGAGTTCTGTCATAGTTTCAGTGTTAGACATTAAGGCTGCAGAGTATTTTATTGTACTTATTTATGTATTATTATTTATTGGATTTACTTATTGACAGTTGACAATTAAAGATAATGGTAACCTGATAATTAGTCACTGTTTGGTGGCAGGGAGACTGTTCCCATTGTGGGTAAAAATCACTAGTTATTTTTGAACCTGAAGCGTAGGAGAGAGCAGTTGCCAACTAATCACTAGGAGAGATGAAAAAGATATATGTCTCTGAGAACAACTCTCCCTGTATGAAACATGATGTGCTAAACCTCTCCTACAGACCAGACAGTCTGTACCACTTCCGTACTAAATAAAGATCAGGAGTATCATGATTATTTCAAATTGATAAACTGACAGAAAAAGTTACTGAGTTGGTTTTGGTTACACTGTTCTCAGCCAGATATGCTTGTGTTCCCATGCTTTAAAGGATTTTTATTACAAAATCCTGAGGAACATAGCCTTGATTATGTTTTTCTCTCAAAATAAAAAGGAATATTATAGTCTAGAGGAAGTCTGAAGATTGTCAAAATCAAAGAGGTCAATGGAAAATTATGCTTTTTCTGTTGGATAGGCATGATGAATGAGAAGTGACTCAAAAATACGAATGACAATTCATTAAGCCTATGGAAGAAAATACCTAGAAGAAGTGAAAAAAAATATGCTAACAGGATCTTCTACTTCTGGAACTCTTCACTCACTGCTCATCAGACTTTCCTCTGAAAATCACAGGCTTCCTGTGAATGAGTGGAATGAATAGACATAAGAAAGTAGTTTAATTCTCATTTTCTTTCATTCTAAGTTAAGGCTAGCCATTAGCCTGAGCTTGCCACTTGCTAGGGAACAGGGGATTTCTCCCTTAAGATCTTTCTGTAAGACCACACATATAGAGCTCCAACAGAAAAAAACCTTTCAGGTCTTTGGGATATTTGTGTCTGGATTTTGATTCATATAGGTTGCTGTTAGAAGTTCCTGTACTGTACTATACTATCTTCAGTATTACCCTGAAAATATTTTGCTCCAGGTATTTCTGTGCAAATGGACACTAATATTGGTTTGCTTCCTTACATGCTAAACTTTTAAAAACCACCAACTGGCAAAGAAAAATTCCACTCATTTCAGAAAAGTACAAGGTTTCTGTTACCAAATATGTTTTTTAAAATAAGCAGTAAGTGGCTTATTGCTTTCTCAATTATATTTTTATATTTTATGAAAGATAAAGTTTTGAAAGTTTTTTTTATTTTGAGGTTTGCAGAAAAGACTATGGCACAGAAAAAAGCAAAATAAACCTGTGCCATCCCACTGTCACTGCTTCCAGATGGGAGTTGTAGTCAGGAACCTGCTAATGCTGGAATGTACCCCAACTGAGCTGATTTTCCTATGTTTTTTTGGGAACAAGACCAGAAACTGTTTCCATACAGGAGTTATATTAAAAAAAAAAAAAAAAATTGATCACTGCTCACCTGGGACAAAAGATGTAGAAATCTTCTCTTACAACCAATTCTCTCTAAGTAACACACCTCCCTGATACTTACAGGGTAATTGCATCAAAGGTTGCTTTTTTAACACTTTAGTGTCCATTTAAACTTCTTTTTTATTACTGATGGGGTGAAGATATAATTTTTCATTTACTCTGGATGGTGCTAACACCCTTCCCATGGGTAGGTTCTGTTTGCAGAACTCATAAAAAAGGTTTTTGTAAAATAACACGCTACCTGTAGTAAGCCTCTGTTTTCCTTTGCTAGCAAAGCTGGTGGACAAAAGCTGCAAATTTCCAGTTATTTTGTGCTATGCTTGTAATGTAAAGCAGTAGGAGCTTCTGTTTTCTTAGGTGTTTAGACTGTAGGGAGGCTTCTTTGTGTGATGACAGAAGTATGAAGCAGAGAGACCATATCCAGACTAAATATGACTTCCAAAGTGTACATTATTTTCAGTAACTGCTTTCCATATATACTGATCAAACATGCTTGGTGAGCTGAGTGTTTTCATTTGAATAGTAAAAAAATCTTGTGTCTCTCAGACACCTAGTATTTTTGTTGCAAATAATATAGAGAGTGAAGACAATTCCTTGGTATTTTAGGGTGAAGAGCATGTAGAATGGAAATTTTCTGTAGTTAAATAAAAAGAAGATAACAAATGGTGGATTTTTTAGCTCTACCACTCTTTCCTTATCTTGGAGTACAGCTAACTGAGATGCAGAGCAGGGAGTACTCTGTAGGAGCTCTTTGAAAATACTGTCAGCACAGTTGCCTGTGGGCTTCATATTCAGGATAAAGGCTCATGAAGAAAGGTGAAGAAAAAAGTTTAATATTAAGCAATTTTTTCAGCTAGGTTTACCAGGGTGTGCCAGGTGTGCCATAAGCAGGGGTATCTTCTGCAGCAGAAGCTAACTGCTAAATGTAACAGGTTATTTTTCTTTGCAAACTCACCTTCTCTGCTCTCCAACTAAATTTTTGGGCACATCCCGAACCCCAGAACGTCGAAGTGGGAGGACATGCTTTTATTTTTCTTCATTTTTGATGTCATTTTGCAGGGAGAATTGGAAACTTTTTCCTTTGCCCCTATTATTAGGAGACTGCTGACAGGAAGCTGGGCCCCCACCAGCATTCCTGCCTGTGTTCCATCAGCTGAACCTGTCTGCCTTTGCTTTTTTCTTTGTGTGTGCATGCATGCGTGTGTTCCAGTGTGCGTGTGCTCCTTCCTGCCTACACCCAGCTCCCCTGTCAAAGGATACTGTCCTTGAACTTGATCAAAACCCTCACAAGCTGTGCCATGAGTTGAGTTGCTTACCTCTGCCTCTGGAGGAGTTTATCTCCCTTGACAAGATTTTGTCTGGTTTTAGTGGCACGGCTGGTGACAGGCCATGCACGCAACAGCATGTGACCCCGGCTTCTTGCATCCATGCGGGCAGTCGTCAGAGCTGTCACACAGTCAGAACAAGTTAATTCAGCGTGTGGAGAGAGAGGTGCGGTCTGTAATAATATCAGGCCTCTGGAGAGGGTGCTGTCAGGCAGTGTGTACTGCCGGCTGCCCCAGCTGCTCTCTCCTGCCTACGAGGATGGGAGCTGACAGGCGGCAGGTTTATCCGCCTGGGGCAGGCTGGGGAGCACGCATGTTAATTTTCTCTCTGTGCAGCAGAGCTGGTAATACTGCTTGCTGTGGTGCTTGAGAAACCACTTGGTGCATCTCACTTTGGACTGTGGTTGGAGGCAACGGGATGCACTTGCTGGGGTGTCCGGAAGACAGTAGCAGGTCGGGACCCTTCTTCTGCAGCTTCTTCTGTACTTCTGCTGCAGCTCTTAGGTGGTTCCTCCTCTCAGTTTCTTACTGTGCTCTTCTTGATTTGCATGGATTACTCTGCACCTGTATATTTTTTCCCCCTTCAACATGAGGTTGTTTCTTGTGGTGGCTAGATACCTTTTGAAGTTACAGAGCTATTGATTCAGTTCACTTGCGTTTGTGTGTACACTGCATACATGTACATACACTATACATATGTGCACACATGGAGTTTCTTGAAGTATTTACAGCTCTGAATGAGGCAGAGTAAGGCAGAATCTCTAACTATAAGATGTATGTAATACTGTAATTAAAATTATACCAATACTACTAATAATCTGTGTCAGTCAAATGAAATTTCTCTTCATTGACAGGCATGAGAGGCTTTAGATCTGGCTGGTCAAGGACACTGTGTCTATAAACATCCAGATTAAACAGCAAGACTTGGCAGCACTTAATTTAGCAACCAGAATCAGCATGTGAAAATGGTGGGATAAACATATAGAAGGAAGAAAATTCCCCATGCTTTTATTTACTCTCTGTACTCTTGACTAAAATACACTTAATCCAGGAATTCATCAAGGAAAATATGACTGCTGCAAAGAAAGTAGTAAAAAGCTACCAGCCTAACAGGGTTTTGCCTGGTGGGAGCGGGAAGTCTGCTGGAGATACTGTACATATGGACACATAGAAGTGGGCAGACCTATGGCTGTTAGCTGGGATGTGAGTTGGGGAAAACTCTTGCCTGCAGCTCTACTGGCTTTGCTTCTTCTGCCCTGCATAATCTAAACCAGAAAAGCTCTCTAATGAGATAAATGCTGTATTGTCTACGTAGCCAAATAGTATCTCTTTTGTCATAAGCTGTTCTGTAGTTGATTGACTGAACTCAGGGAAAACATCACTTTCACCTCACTCCTTAGTTTTGGCCTGGGAAAGGCTGTGGGAAGGGAAAAGTGGGAACAAAATCCAAGGTGGAAATGACTCTGAAGCCCATTGGTCTTTCTTTCTGAGTGGTAAAATCCAAGAGAGGACAAAGAATCTCCTTTCAATCTCTTGACTATAGTAATTGAATATGGATGAATTGGATTTGAGATCCATGTGTTCTGAAACTGATTCTAGAATTATGTATTTAGAAATGAAGAGAAAATCTAGTGTTTTAGGAAATGCAGGTTTAAGAGTTGACTCATTACAGCTGAATTCTACTGTGGGCTCAGAACAAAGGGAAGAAAATATCTTTTCATACCATGTTAACTAAAACGGTGAACTTGCTGTAAAGATGACATTGGAAACTAAAGTTAATATGAATGAGAAAAAAGGGTAGGACACTGATAGCTAACAAGAATATTCAGAATTGCAACAACTAATGATAGTGCATACTTCAGAAGAATTATTAACCTGACCACTTCCCAGTTCTCATATTAGACAACTAAAGAATAGGACATACTTCAAGTTACTTCTAGTGCTGCTAAGAGTCAGGAGCGGGATAACACWTTACTTGGACTGTGCGTTCTGACCCAGCTGGACAACACATGCCTCAGATGGATCAGGATTCTACCTCAGGGTGGGAGTGCTGCAACTGGGCTCCAAGGTCTGGCTTATTTCCTGGAAGTAAACTCTTAAATTCTTGTCTTTCAGGAGTTTCAGGTGGGCACCAGGAGCTTGCCACTGACCTGATTTCCAGATCTTTTGATCCTTACCCTTGAATTCATATTTTAAGGAAAATATCCAGGATGAATCCAAGGCCTTTACTTTCCAAGTGATTTTGGAGTTCTCATCACCCCGTATGTCTGTATATGTATATAGGAAGGGTTTATCCTTAGAGGTCTTCAACATTGAATTTCAATTTTCAACTAATTAGGCAAGCATGAGACCATGCATTTCTTAAACAGCACCACCAGCTGTCCAGTATAGACAAACATCACTGAGAGTTACAGCATTAAAGCTCTTTTTTGCCCAGTAGCTAGTGATAAAGTATAATTCCAGACTTTTACAGGAGGAGAACATGGGGCAAGAAAGCTGTGTCTTGATGCCAGGAGGGAGACAAAGAGAATCCTCAGACAGATGCTTCTGGAATAGCTAGTGTAACTTTGCAATCAACATTATTTTAAATATGACTCTATGCTACTATGAATATTTTTTGGTTGTTGGGTTAAATTAGAATTTTATACTCTCTTACCATTGTTATATGACAAAAAAAAATGTGCATTAACACACAGAATGTCAATCTCATAGCATGACAGTTGGAATGGACCCTAGCTGGGATTATTTATTAATATTTGGAATATGAGGAATAGTTTAAAGGAGTCCAACTTCTTCTTGTGCGAGACTTTTGAGATTAAGTAATAATTTTGTGGGAGGTTATGTGGCACAGTGTGTTCTTAACCATTTTTTGTATCTTTAGGAAACAGAATATTGAAATATAGAATATATTTACACTATTTAAAAATAACAATTTGACAATGCCTATTTATTAAGGGGTTTGAAATCCCTTGAAATATCCTAGCTTTTATGCAGTGGCTTATGTAGTGAGACACAAAAAATCATGTTATCTGCAACACAAATGTAAGATGTACTGGACTACTCTATGTACTGGGGCATCTTACATTGATGCTTAAATGATGCACATTACAAGATCCTTTGATATGTGGTTGGTCTCTTGAGTGAAGGCTAGAAAGTAAAAATGAGCTCATCGTATGCTGCTTTTCTTTCGAGTACGATGAGCTTGGAAGAATAGGAATATAATGAAGTACTGATTTGCTCTGGTAGTGCTTTCTTTTTTTGGGTAAATTATTACAATTGTATTAAGTCAGTTTTCCTTGAATTGCCAATCCTTTCAACAAGGACTGGAGCAGAGATTGCTTGCCTTTATGGTAGGAACTTCATTGTTACAGGTTTTTGCTCACTGACTGTAAAGTACTTTACACCAAGCAAACCTGAACCACACTTTAAGAGACAAGACACAGTACAGAGATACTCTTAAAATGTGGTTCAGGTTTGCTTGGTGTAAAGTCAGCACATTTATTTTTCACCTCTCCCACTCTTTGAGGGCATATTCAGCCACATCAGGGATGAGCTGATCAGCTGTGGACAGATGGCAGGTCTGCCTTAGCCTCCTGAGCAGCTGCCTCTGCTGACAGAGATGCCCTGTGTCTCCTCAGCTGAAAGAACAGGAGAGGGCTTGAGAATCATTGAATATTTCATCTGACATGAAGGGAAGAAGTGGTTTTACAGCTTACTTCTGGTGATTAAATTAAATCAATTCCTTTTATGTGTATTTTATTCCTTGACTATTTCTTGTTTTGGAGAGGAGTGGCAGCACAGGCTGTATTTTCTCGCTCTTTGGCTCTGGCACACAAGCACCATCCCCTTCACCCACCTCCAAAGATGTGTTTAGACCCTTAGGTTCAGGTCTTTCTTTCTGAGGGGGGGAAGGTAATACAATTTTGACTAATCTGATGGTATATTCTGGCTCCTAGAGGCCTAACCAAAGTTGAGTGAAAAGTCAGAGTAGTTTGTTTTATTATCCGTGTTGTTTCCCCCGCCCCCCCCCCCTCCCCCTTGTAGTCCCCAGAGATGCAGGAAGCATTACAAAGGTGTGGCGAGATCTGAATAAAAATGCTCTGACACTTGCTCACTACTGTCTTGTCAGTGTAGATAAAGTTTCAGCTCATCAAAACACCCCTACAGGCAAGAACAAGACAGCTTTTCTCTCCAGTCTACTGCTGAAAAGGCTTTAACGGAGTGGAAGCCAATAAATTAACACTGGCTACTACCAGGTTGAGAGGTTTTGTTTCACACTTACTTGATTTTGTAGTCATGTGGTTTGGTCTTTGGATAGGAGGATGGTGTTAAAATCTTCCACATGACTTGTTACTGGGCTACTATGTGCAGAATGAATCTACAGAAAGATAGAAAATTTGGGTTAGCTGCACTGTTCACTGCCATAATTCCTGGTCATGATTTTATGGATGTGGAAATTCACATTTTATCAGACCAGTCAGGTGTTAGAAATGACCCTAGAGCAATAAATCAGCTGGTGCCAATTGCCTAATACTCTCCTCTTTAACCCCAAGCTGGGGACAGTTAAGGCTGCTCAAAATAAGAAATATGGCAGTGTCCTCCACAGAAATGTTTCCACTGTGATTCAGGGCCCCTTGAATATTTTGGTGTCTGTCCCCTGTACAAGAGGAATAAATGTTACATCAGGTTACACTGAGTAAAAGGGGACATTCAGAGGATGTATATTCGTTTAGGTATCACCCCTCTTCACACTCTGGCTGCAGAAGGAAATTACTGTATTCTTACTTAAAGAGAGAATAGAAGAAAAGAAATGAAAATTAGGATTACTATTTCCTTCCCTTAGATATAATATACCATCATCTCCCACTTATCTGATGTAAGATCATCATATTGTATGAGATGTGGATGGTTCTGGTGGCTTGGTAAGGAATTAGGTACAGTGAGGAGAAAATTAAAAGTTGCCTTAGAAGGCAAAGTCATGTAAAGTCCTGAAGAGGAGGTCTGTGACTCTTAAGTGCTGAAGTCTGAGCCCCTTCACCAATTATATGGTGGAGTGATAGGAGTAAGGAAAAACAAGTGAAAGGGAAAGTAATGACTGTCTGGAGAGAGTAACAGGAGAAAGGCATTTGATTTGAGCCAAGATGTTAGTCTTCCTGTCCAATATCATTCCCATTCATTCCCATGAAAATGGGAGAGAAGAATTTTTCTTGTCCTACAATCTTTAGTGATATGTTTTACATTGGAGCGAGGTTTCTTTCTGGATAGCTAAAGGTTTGTCTTTGGGTAAAGCACTAATGGGAAAAACTCCAGGTAGAATCAGGTACTTCTGTTACACATATTGTTACGCTTATTTGAAAAACATAAACGTTCTGCTTCCCTCAGCAGAGCAGGAGCTGCACAGCAAAAGCTCATGGCTCATTGCTTAACCATTTTCTCACCTTCCTAGCCATTGTTCAGCCCAAAAACCTGATCTCTGTCAGTTTTTTCAAGGTCACATTGCTCTTGCTACTGTGGCTGTGTCTAGTGTTTTGGCTTTTTTGCTCCCTTTGCTCCCTGTTTCTCTGGTCTTTTGGCATCCTTTTTTTACAGACACACAAAACCTTTGAACATAATATCCAGTGAACCACCTTCACCCATGGCATGAGCTGGAAGGAAAAACTTAATTGAGTACAGAGATTCATCAAAATCTCTTCCATTCTGTTCAAAAAAGCATAAGAATTTGTGATCCAGATGAACTTCTCCGTACTCTTTCAGGTGTTATAGTGCAGCCCCAGTAAAAATACTTGTTCTGGCTGCTCTGGTTCACCCACTTCTGAAGGCCAGGAAGGGGTGAGGTGGTAGAAGTTCATGAAATCCACAGAGAGCTTTGAGAAGTCAGGSTGGAAATTGCTGCAGAATGAGAAAGCTGCTACATAGATGAGATGAGGTTCTGGTAGCGTGAACACAAGGACCACAAGAAAAACAGAGGCCCCTTCTGCACTAAACAAATTACCTCAGGAGAGCACAGTGAGCATGACCTTGAAATGAGCATATGACTCCATGAAAATTGTGCTGTAAAGAGTAATCATATACTGGCCACTTTATTGTAAGACATAACACCAGAAGGGCTGTAGAAGAATTTGTAAAATGATCTTCTGATGAGCCTTGTCTCTTATAAAAGATGCAAGTTTGAGGGAGTTGTTACAATAAGTAAATTAAAGAAGATTTTCCAATATTGAACAAATATGTCATGTGCCCTTTTCTCCTAGAAGTTTGGCTGATGAATCAGGTTTATGCTGGTGTTTTCTTTCCCCCTTATAAATACATCAGTCTGATTTCCTGCCTGTGTATATGATCAATTTCTCTCTCTCACTCTTATTTTCTTCTTCTTGGATTAAAGAAAGAAAATATATTGGTCTGATTGTTTCTATAAAACGTACAATAAAGTAAAATTTTTTTTTCATTTTTCTGTATTTTCTGTCTTTGAATTGTATTAATTTGCAAAAGAATAAATAAAGGAAGTGGAGGTTGAAAATTTGGTCTGGAATCCTGTTGGTGGTTTTGCTATTTGTCAGACTAGTCCTTGCATTTTATGCAGGCTGTATTCATTGTTATACCAGAGAACTGGAAGAAAATGTCTACTTTAATTCTTTTCCTGTTTAATCCTAGACAAGATCAAGGGTGGCATCTTTTACAATTTACAAAAGCTCTGTCTCTCTGTGTGTATTTATGGATTTATGGGGCAGTCAGCAAAGGGATCACTGTAGAATGAGCAGAGATCTAGTCATGTTCCCTTTTTTCTACTTGCATATCTTACCTGTAATGCTGAAGGTAGAATAACAAGGAGGAGTGTTTCTCCTGCTCTGGAAAGCCAGGGAACTTCCTTTATATGGAAAGAATTTCCAGAATCACACTGTCTGATATTGCACTAAATTTATATTAATACTGTATTTTGAAGCTGGGCCTGACAGTTGCTGCTGCCTAGCAGTTCTGGGGAATGATAAAAATGTTATACTGGTGCAAAATTACGTGTGTCAAGATGCTGTGGTATCCATAAATCAAATCTTCCTTGACCTGCGTTACGATAGTAAGTAATTTTCATATACTCTACACCTGTAATGCATTTCAAACTTTTCTTAAACTTTTCTGACATCTTTGAAAATAAGATAGAAATAATGTAAACTTCTTGAAAAGCACAAACACACAGAGCTCAATTTTACTCTGGTCAAGGAGGTAAATTAATACGAAGGGAAAATGTTGCATGAAACTTTTTCTTTCAGCAAATTCTGCTTGAGTTCTCCACCTGGCCACTTCAAGGCAACATTAACTAACACTTCCCCTTTTTTCTGTATTATATGGAGGTAATTGATTGCTCCTATTAACACCTGGTCAGGGTTTTGAACTCACCTAATTTTCTAAAAGAAGCAATATAATAATGTGCCTTTCAGTGCTTCAACCTGCAAGTCATCAAATATTTAGTTCATTAGTGGTGCAATTCCCATCTCACTGTAAGGAATGGTTATTGATGCATTAAAGTGGTAAGGGTTAACTTTTCATCACAGAAGACTGTGGAAACTAAATTACTTTCACTCACATTTTTTGTAATCTTTGTTGCTCCTATTAGAAAGACATAGAAAAAATTTGTCATATACATTTGATATACATTGTCTTGGAACAAGAAGTTCAAGAAGTCATATGAGAAAATTACAGGGGGTTTGGAAGCATTCGAGACCAGGGATAGACAGATGAAAGGTTTAGGTCACATTTATCTTCAAGATTGTTCTCTTAAAAAATATAGTCACTGATTTAAGATATGAAGAAAATGGTACCAAAGCTTAACACAATATTGCTGGTGCCAAGTTAGCAGTGCCAAAGAAAAAGTATAATAATTTTCCTCCATGTTCTGGCCAAAGTCCAAATGTAGTCTCTATGAGCTTTGTCTTATTTTGTGATGAAAGCATATTTTTGGCTCATATTCAGCCTAGTCTCCTCTGCAATTCCCTGGTACTATCCAAGAGATCAGATTTCAATTATATTTAGGTGTTGTAAGTATATTTTGGACTACTGTTGTCATTAGGGTAAAGTTAGTAAAACCCCACTAGACTTAGATGAGGGAGGATGGGGTTTTTTTGCTATCCCTTTTTCAGAAACTTTCTCGTTGTAGGTGTTTGCTTTATTGTATTTGAGTTAATTCACCATCTGTATTACAGAAATGCTAAGCATGATAAGTAAAGGTGTATTCATAATCCCCTACAGAAATGATGTCTCAGCAGTGTTTTAAAAAATAAATATAATGGAAGGCAACGATGACATTAGGAAATTTCCCTTAAACCACAGAAAAGACACATTTGAGTTTATGGCAAGGCTACACATGCTGACCACTTGATTCTTAAGTCTTCCAATTAATAAATGGGTTGTTCAATTTATATTCACGTGCATTGCAGCATCTATGCTGCTATTTTTGATGAGGAGGACCAGCCCTCATATTGTCTGGTTTTGCTTTTGGGTTTAGTGAAAGTGTTTTTTTTAAAATTTTATTTGGGACTTATTCCTTTATAGAATCTGAACTTTCATAGTCATCCTAGTATTATAAATGAGACAGCTGGATTTGAAAAATAAAAAATAAAATTTATTTTTCATGTAACAGTGAACACGGAAAGCCACGTAAAAGGACAGCCCCGGTCCCGGGATCGACACTGGGTGAACTCTAGGACAGGCCTCTATCACACCTATCCTCCCTCGTTCACAAATCCTGCCACCAAGTGTAGAAAATGAGGTTTAAAACAACTTTTAGAGGTTAAGGTATAAAGTAAGTGGTTGTTAGTTATAGAATTGTAAAGTTAAGGTAAGAATTAGTAATAATGTTAGTTACTAGAAACTCTGTATTCATTCTGAAACTTTTTTTGGGGATGTGCCTTATCAGAGCCCTCTGTCAGTCTGGAATGCGGTTTCCATGGTAACTCAGACTTCTGGCCATCCTTATCAAGTCTTAACACTATCCCATCCCCCCTGGCCTCTGTAGCCCCCCTGCCTCTGTAAGCCCCCGGCTCTGTAGCCTCTCCTGCAAGCAAGTTACAACGCGCCCATATGGTAATTAGATGCAAAGCCTCACGAAAATCGACACAACTTCCAGAAATCAAGCAATAATTCTCCCCAACAACAGCTGCAAACAAAATAATGACAACAATGAAGACAGGAGTGTGAAACCCGACAGATCTTCATCTCAAAACCAATCGTCTTCATCTCGTTGTGACTGCAAAGATATTCTAAACTACTGACCCCTCAGCAGAAACAGACTAGAATTGGGAATTTGGGAGCTTGACTCCCGTGAGGGGAGAGTGGCTGATTCCCCACCAGGTCGTGAAAGCGGCAGGGGGCCCATCCCCCCTCCTTCTCAGCATTTCGACGAAGACCATACTGCTTTCCCAAGCACCTATAGAAATATAAGAGCTGTTTCTTTAATAAAGGCATATAAAGGAGGAAACATTGTCTCCTGCCATTATAATTTATCACACAAGAGTCCAATTTTTATACAGTTTATTTTCCCTGAGGCAGGGTTCCTTTTTCCACCTTTGCTCAGATTGTATATTCATGTGTCCTCTTTTGAGATTCCAGTTCTCCTGAATAAGTTTCCGGGGCAGAGCCGATGAACAGATGAGATTTCCGAGAAGGCATTATTGATCTGATCAGTCTTGATGTGTGGGTGTTCCCGGTCATTAAGGCCACCGTTGATGGCCCATCTCCGTGGTTGTGACTCCCCTTTCTGTTGCTGATTTTTCTCTCCTGAAGCCGGATGCAAACCAGCTTTCCCGGAATCGGCTTCTGCTTTTCTCACTTTTATATTACTTTATTTCTAGCATGAATTATTTTATACAGATATTGCCCATAACACTAGTCTATCTGTTCTCAGGTAGAGGTACATATAACTCTTATCTTTCCACTTTGGTTCTTTGATTAGTCCCAAAGGTTTAAAGGGGGTTACTAAACTGATAAGATTTGCCCCTGGACAACTCTTCTACTTGATAGAGGTTTCCTGCTTCTGCAGAATTTAATACTATATATCAAGTGCTTGAAAATAGAGAAGCAGGCTATAGAGAAGCATCTATGATGATGTAACATCCTATCTGGTCCCAGTCCCCATAATATCTTGAATTACCAGTAAATTTAAATAAGGCCTCAATGAAGTCCGGGAAAAACCCGAAGATAATCATAGTTCCCCTAGGACAAATCCTTAATACTACATAAATAACTCATGGAAAGGATAGAGAATTTCCCCTCACTTCTTTTTTAATTCAGGGATCTCTTGTCTCAAGCAGCTTAAAAAAAAACAACTTGAAAACTATATTAATAATTAAGACCTATATCCTGAAAAAGATCCTTGGTGAATCAAACCCCTCTTTCTCTCAGTAGTTCACTGTTTGAAATATGTTTCTGGCTGAAAGCAACAACAGCACAAAAACCTCACTAAGAATTGGAAGTTGCTGCAGGAGTGAAACTCCCTCTCTGGCTAACAGGGCTATGTTTTCCTATGCAAATGCAGCAAAGCCCAGAAATTAGCAATGACTGCTAAATTAACACACTTGAAGAGCTTGGCTGGTCCTAATAGGCAGTCAAATGGTCTTGTTACATTGTAATGGTGCCAAGCTAATTGAAGTGATTACTGTTGCTCATGAGCAGCCCTTTTGAAGTAGAAGTCTTTTAAATTATCCATAGACGTTAAATGTCAGACACTATTGTGTAATTATACTTTGTAAACGCTGAATGTCATAAGGCATCACAGGTAATTGAGGTTTACAGAGAAGAGCTTTATCTAAACCTAATTGGGCATCAACTCTTTGTCACTATTTCTAAACCTAATTGGGCATCAAATTTTTGTGCCGAGGACACTCCAACACCTCGTTGTAGCTTTCCCTCCATCACTATCTGTAAGGAAATACATATCAAGCAAATCTGACCTTCCAAACCCAGGACCTCTCTCAGTCCAACCTGTACATCCTGTCCAAGAAATGGGAATTTTTACAGGGAACCCGGCCTCTACATTTCACAGGTAGGTAGGTAAGAGTAATTTCCCAGTTCATCTGTAACCTGGCTTCAGTTGTCACACTACCAAGCCACTACAGTAGTCAATGGAAGCCTCAAAATGCATGAAAAGCAGAACTCGGCTTAGTAATATGTGTATTTATTTTAATTTTTTTTCATTTACATGTACTTTTATGGAATTATTTCCTATTATTTATATTCCTAGCAGAAGATATGATTTATTGCATAGAAATCTGTTTTACAGCTGAACCTTTGCCTTTACTCCTATCATTTAACTTGGACACAGCTATTCTATCCTAAGCTTTCTGAGGATTTCTTCCAGATAGATGATAGCTACCGACAGAAGTTTTCTACTAGGATCATTCATGTAATGTGATTTATTGCATAAGTGTGTCTGAATTTTTTATCTGGATCTTGATATCCTTGATATTCCCCCTCTCCATCACTCCCACCCCCTCCCCCAAATCCAAGAATGACGGTTATGCAATCTTTACCCTCAGTCCTTCATACATATCTCCAAAAGAATTTTTTTTAAAGACTTAAGACCTCTAACTTTATTCATAGTCTTATCCAAAGCTAACTGAGATCTTCAAGTTCTTTGCTCCTGAATTGAGTGCATTTGGGTTCCAAACCTATTAAAACAGTTATAGTCAATGGTTCACTTGTCAGAAGATGCAGAAGTCCAAAACTGCTTACAACTGTCACTTTTGCATAATTTTGTTTCACAGTCTGCTTTGCATGTTTTCATAAGATGCTAGTGGGTAGTGAGTGTTGAAAGCACTCATTACAGATAATGATCTTACATCTGCTTTTTATTAGTTAATTTTAATAGTGTGTTGTGACTGGGGAGGCAATTCATGCACTTGTAGGATGAAACTCACTGTGTTAATTTCACTGTGTATTTCAGAGTAAAGGTGCAGAGGTTTTCTGACCAAAAAAAAAAATTGGTCTCAGAATCTCAATCCACTTGCAAAGGAGGAGTTCTCACTGGTTACTCTAAATATTTTCACTTTGTTTTGGCACATTATCATATATTCAGAAACCTCTGAATTTTTATCTGACAAAGTATAAAATAGAAAATGTTCACCCACTTGGAAAAAAAGTATAAAGGTATGTATCCTGTAACTTTTTTTCTTTGATGGATCAGATCCTTTTTTACTTGGTTTGTTTGGGGGGGGTTGTTTGTTTGTTTGGGTTTTGTGGGGCTTTTTTGAACTTTTTGTGGGTTTTTTTGGTGTTGGTGTTCTCGATGTGATATAATTATATAATTTTTTTCCTTTAGCTTGTCTGTATAAAATTGTATAAAATGTATAAAATTGCATTTTAAAAACATAAAAGAATACAAATTTCACTTCTGGACAAATCCATTGAATTAAATTGTCCCATAGAATATAGCAAAAATGGAAGATAGTAAAAGGAAACACTGTGAAATGTATCAAGTTCATATCCAGTTATATTTGAGATCTATCACTTTGGTGTTTGGTTTAGTCCTATCATCTACGTGTTTGATAGCCTCAGACTTCCTCTTTCTCATATAAAATCATATACATGTCCTTTCTTGGGATGTGCTGAAGACTGTTGTCAAAAAGGCATTTCATTCTCACTTGTCGGCAGCAGTCCTGACATGACTGCTAAAATATCAGAAAATGAAATTAAACCTGATGGCTGTGCTATCCCCAAAGGGCAGAGAACTTGATTTCACTCAAAGCAGAACACACCAATCCACAGCATTAGCATCTTGCCAAGGCTGTCTAAGTCAGTGCTTGTCTCTGTCAAGAGTGGGAAAAGGGAGGGATATACGTGGAGGTGGTGGGTAGCACAAGTTTGATCAAAAGGAAATTGGTGCTAACCAAAGAGGTTATCCATAAACTGCCTTTGCCAAGACCAAAAGGAAATGATAGAACAGAAGGAATAATAATAAAAAAGAATTAAAAATAGTTATCTTTTCTGATTGGAGAATTTAACTTTCTTTCAAGATTTTAAATTTAAACAAAGTTGGTAGTTGTACAATTATGTACTTCTAGGAGTGACAAATGCTGAAAATATCAGAGGTTCTATTACACATTTTTTAATAAATTAACATTGTTTATTGTGAGAAAACAATACACCCACAAAAGATATCCTAGTAAAAAAAAATTAGGGACAAACAAGTATTTCCCAAAGTAAAGCTGATAGCTTGAAATGTTAATTTTCAACAGAAAGCCCTCCACCCCCAAGAGCTGCAATAATAACAGGATTGTCATTTGGTATATATACAGTATACCCAACATCTTCTGCTGTTAATCTGAAAAGGTCTGGCCCTTTCCAGCAATGCTGCATCTACACAGAATAGATGTGGAACACTGAGTTTTTTGCAAAGGGCACCATTGTTTTTAGCTATACATGTTAATCTGTCAACAGAATTGAGACAGATGACTCATACCATGACCTTGACAAATTCTCTTTTCTTTCTAATGTTTTGACAATATCTTTTATGTTCTTGGCTCAATTTTTTGGTTTTAGCATTTTTTAAAGGAATGAAACCTGCATCACACTTCAGTCCAGTTTCTGTCATGTGACTTATTCAGTCTTTTTATTTGCAATAGAACTGGCAATATCTGTATTAAATATTCAATACTAGATATTGTATGGGTGACTTGCTCATCCTTTATTGTCGGGTCAAGCAATTCTCTCCTAATTTCCATTGGGGAGGCTAGTGTATGTTCCTATTGCTCATAAAAATATTTCCAAACAACAGAGTTAATAGAAGTATTATAGAAATATGAAAATTCCATTTATTCTTGAAATAAAGCATTTTAACTTCTGGTCCCCATCTAATGTTTCTCCTGCGTCTCTTGCTCTGTTTCCCACTGTTTCTCAGGAATTCTTAGAGCAGGCCCCATACACACACTTATTCTCATCACTAAATTTTTAAGCTGAAATAGAAAGAAACTTCCAGAAGAAAGACATTTCAGAAAATATGGGTTAGAGGAAGAGAAATTACCAAGCAGCTAAGCTAGCTCTTTTGTATCAAAATATGACCATGAAATTGAAGAGCCATATTGGAGCAGACTGAGACATGCTGATAGAAGCACTGTGCAAGCAAAATATTTGTGTCAACCAGTATTGAGCAGAATAGCCTCAGGACTTGCTGCTTTCTTCCAGAAGTTCTTGTATCTAACACTGACTCCTGTAAGAGCTACATGTAGTACTTGGTTAATGTGTGGTAGGGCAGTGGCCAAGAAGTGTTAGTGCTTGTAAGCTGCTGTGCTTTTTGTGCTGGTGGGTATAATGCTGTAGGTGTGGTAATGTATATAAAATTTCCCTCACTGATGTGTAATTTTGCAGAGACAGCCTGGAACTTGTGTGGGGTGTGTGTGTCATATTTTTTTTCCTTTATAATTTTCTCTTTTATTTGCATTCAATTATTTGTTTTTATTTTATTTACAATTTTATAATGGAATCTTTTTTGACAGATTAATATTTCATAAATGAATTATGTTTAAATGTTTAAAAATGTTTGGTTTGTTCTTTCAGTAAACAATTTTATCAGCACAATAACACCATCTAGAGAATGTGTCTGGTGGACAATATACACACACACCTAAGCTCTGTTATTATAAAGTCTCCCAGCTATTTTCACAGGGCACACTACAGTTCCCTGTGTCAGGCTGACCTCTTCTGTAAGAGTTATCTAGGCTTCATGTGATGCAGTCAGGCACTGACCTTGCACTGATCCTTTGGAAACAGCTTCACTTTACTGCCTGCAAAATGATTACTAGAAATCCCATTTTTTTTTTTTTAACCCTTTATCAGTGATACCTTTTTCTTGTCCTCTCTCTTTTGCAAAGCACCCTTGACACCTGTGAAGTGAAACAATACTGGCTCATCTTTTGGACTGCAGATGGTTTTACAGATTTGGATGCTTTTGTCACAAGATACTTGAACCATTTCTGAGGCTCTTGGAGGCAAAGGATGGTGTCACACCCCAGCAGCAGGTCTGGCTTAGCTTAGGCTTTGCAGTCAGCCATGTGAAAGATGCTCTTTGATCTCACTGGAGATGTGCTATTGCCCAGTGTGAAAAAATTGACTGATCTCTTAGAGAATGATGCTGGTTGTGTATCTTACCAACGTCTCTTGCCTGAAGTAACATCCAGGTGATTTTAGTTCAGTAAGAAATTGTGACATGTTTCTAGGAATCATTGTCCTCAGAGTGAAGTGGTGGTGAACATTCATTTGAAAGTGGTTGAGTTTAAAATATCTTCCAAGTGGGTGAGAAGCTGACTTTTAGTTTCTGGACATCTGATTCCTATGTTGATTGGTGTTTCCAAAAGCTGATTCCTAATTTCTGTGCAAGTTTTATAATTGATACATAAAATACACTATATTCTGCTAAATTCTGCTCTGCAGGAATAGGTTGCGTAGATTTCACTGGTAAATATAAAGCTAAAGCTACACTAAAATTAGCAACAGCCTTTCCTGAACATTGGGAAAATCACAGCATGCTCAAGCACCCTTAGCAAGTAAATATTTTGTTATTTGTATAATGTTAATTGATCCCTACAGTTATTCACTTTGTTGCTAATTTAAAAGAAAACAATGTGGGAATTACAGAAATTGATAGGAACCTGGGTATTTAGCTTGATTTAATACCATAAACAAAGACAGAAAGAGAACAGATGGTTTGCATCCATGGTTGACATCCAACCCAGCTGGGATCAATTTCTTGTTCAGATGAAAAGAAAATAAGTTGGGGTACAAGCAGGGTAAACCATTGCCATCTGGGTCAATTCTTGTGGTAACTATAAAGCAGCCACTCCATACATCCTTGGTTTATCCTTCCTGTTTCCTCACTTATCAAATATTTATTGTCAACATTGGGCAGTTCTGTTTGCACACATTGCAATTGGATAATGAGATAGTTAGGTTTACTTCTGTTATTGATGGTGAGGGCTGATGGCATGAATAATTTCCTGTTTTTTTAAATGGGAATTGAATTATTGATGCTTCATTTAGGCAGTGATAAAGGTATTAGTAATGTATTGCCATGGCTGTAGAGTGGTAGTAGTAGTAGCCAAGAAGATACTTGCAGATAATGGGCCAACTCTTCTGTGTATCTGGAGTACATATGGGAAATCTGTTCTCATGAACATAGTGATTATGGATTTACTGCTTTACAAATACTGCAGAATTATCCTGATAACTCTGCAGTTGACATCATTGCCAGTAGAAAAAAAGATTACAATTCAACAGCCTGAACTAGTAGCATTTTGATTATAAACTCAGTTGCCCATCATGAGAAAGATTATTTCATAAATAAGCAGAGAGAAAACAATGGGTAACGAAGCAAGAAGTCTCTGTCTTGTATTGAAAGGGCCTTGAATATCTTCAGAAAGTGTCTCTGAACTTTATGGATTGACTAATTTTAAGCTTCTAAATTCTTGACTACCACTCTAGTAACAGGGTGATTTGAGTTTCTGCAATTCAGGTACTAGGTTTTCCTCTTTTTTTCTTTTTTCTTTTTTTTTTTTTTTTTTTTTTTTTTTTTTTTTTTTTTTTTTTTTTTTTTTTTTTTTTTTTTTTTTTTTTTTTTTTTCTTTTTTTCCTTCCTATCCAAAAGCACTTCACATTTTAAAAATGTAAGCTACACAGAAAAGAGTGTCATTTGCATGACATCCTTTGAAAGAGGACATGTTTGAGAGACAAGTAGAGGCTGAGATTCTCTTCTAGCACTCTAACATATGATATTAATGTCCCT
Organism: Mixornis gularis; assembly: GCA_003546035.1. Lineage (NCBI taxonomy): Eukaryota > Metazoa > Chordata > Aves > Passeriformes > Timaliidae > Mixornis > Mixornis gularis. The sequence goes on from QVAJ01000130.1 coordinate 2,303,026, forward strand.
TGCCAAATGTAAAAGGTTGAAACCTTCTCTACCCCATTTGCATTTCTTCACTTGCTGCTTGCTGTTCTCTTCTCTGTCCTATTTCTCTGTTCTTCAGTAGACTCAAATTCCCTCCTGCTTTCCCTAATCCCAGTCATCCCATCAGTGCATGAAGCATAGCAGTACCTCCCTGGTCGGCAAACCTCCCCTGGCTGCAGTGCGAACCAGGTTCTTAGAGAAATTTCAATAGTGGGTTAGGAAATTAAAAAAATACACATTTCCCTCCTCAGATCATAGTTAATTTCAGAAGTGTCATGCATCCCTTAAGTCTTCCTGCCTGCCCTCCATTTTTTTGAACCATGGGATAATGGGTAGGAGCCATTGCTAGAAGTTTTGTGCAGTGTTTCTCATGATCAAATACAGAATCATGTAAAAAAAAAAAAAAAGGGTAAAGAAGATCTCAGGCCAATTATTTTTCTACAAAATACTTTATGTGACAATAGCAGCAGCCCCCAAAGGGCAGCATGTAACAACAGAGCCTAATTAGAATGATTTCAGTATAATCATTAACTAGCATCTAACACCTACGAGAGTATTTCTGTTTAAACTAAAACATGACCTGCATGGTGGAGAGGCCTTGTAAACTGTCGATGAAATGAAAAATGTGACAGTAAAGGTCAGAGCTGTGCTCATTTGAATTTCAAGCAGGAAGCAGGCTCCTCAGCCAGCATACACAGGAAGAGTGGTGGCTCTTTCCATAGGCTCTCTTTGCCAACATAGCTGTTGGAGAAATCCTCCAGGACTAATTACTGGGGCTGAAAAACAAGTATTGTTCTTTTGTCTCTTTTCCTGACCTGGTGAAATGCAAGGGTCCTAATTATATTGTGTCAAAGATGTGGTTTTGTTTTTCACTGTCATGTGAGCAAAGGTCACAAGCTAAGAAAACCAAGTGGCACCTTACATCTCTCTGTATCCACCTGCTGACAGCTTCCTTGATGCTCCTGCTAATCACATCACCTTACTGGAGAAACAGGCCAGGGAGAGCTTGCTAATAAACTCTCCTTCCAGAGAGAATGATGCTAACACGTTGTGTTCCACTGGACCATATAAACGCAAAAATCAAATCAGTGAGATCTGGTTTGATTTGCAAGTCTCTGGTGAAATTTAAGAAGACAAAATTGTAAAACATTCTGTAAAAAAAACCCTAACACCAAAACATTTTTAAGGACAGTAAAAAAGCAGGAGAAAAACATTATAATTTAAAAAATTGCAGAAACGGTGTTATTTATTCTTTTTGAACCATTGCAAAGAGCTCTGTTAGCAGCATTTATCTTCTTAAAAAATATCGGGGAAAGCTACTGCATTTAATTATTTTTCCATTTCCTTTTGTGACTTTTAAAGTGCCGTATATACAAAGACACCTTTTAACAGCTTTGGGGAATTGACAAAACTATAACATATAGCATGTAAGCCTTTCTGTACTGAGTCTTACTTGTTTTTCTTCCTATCCTCTGAAATTCCTAAGCTTAATTTTGACTGGTCTTTATTTTCCCCTGTCCTATTCACAGTGGTTTGGGGTTTTGTTTACCTTTTTACTTCCTTTATTTTCAAAAATTTTCTTACGTACTTCTCCTTTATTTTTTGTTCCTCATTGCTCAAGTCTTTTTTGTTTTCTCTTGAACTTTGGAATAAAAGTAGTGCCTGTGAGGTGATGTGACAGCTGCAACAGATATCCTTGATGACTTCACAGAAAAAACCAAATCAGTAGCAGATTATGTACCACAAATTTCTTTCCTTTCCTTCATTATCCGAGTTCTTTGCTGTCAGAGTAGCTCTGGCTTGTCTTCAAATGGCAGATGACAAATTGTGCATATATTAATTATTCATTTATTTGTGTCTCAGCTAGATAGAGTAAAATAGACTCTACATAAATTGGCACTATATATATATATATATATATACATACATATATATATATATATATGATATTATGTTGTAACCAGGAAATGTTTCTGGCATCAGATATCACCCAGCAGTGTGTAGCTGTTCGGTGGTTTCAGGTGCACTAGAAACAAAATATGAACAGAAGGCAGACCCTCACTGTAAACTATTGAGTTTAGTCATCTGTTCTTTTCCTTTCTAGAGAACTTCTTCCTTTGAACATTGCTGAAGAATGTTTAGTGCTAAATCCACATGAGGGGGAGAGAGTATAATCTTTTTTGAAGTTGGTGTAAGTCTGCTGATTTTTGGCTTTGAGGGTCTTGTACTTTTAGTAGAAAAAGTAAACGAAAATCAAAAGAAAGTTATGTGGAGTAACAATTCAAGATTCTTCCCAACCCCTGCTGCTCTATTGTGGTTGGCTGTGAAACCCTCAATGGCATGTTATAGATTTCAGTGTACTATCTGTTTGTGACAGATCACTGAGGAGCATGAAAATTTGTGAGGAAAGATTATATTGTATTTAAAAAATATTATTTTCTGTGTATTTCATCTGCAGCTTTGTTACAGATCCTCAACTGCTGCGTGTCTTACTGCCTAGAGAAAACATTAGGTTAGTGACATTTCAGTAATTTTTCTCAAAGTATATTGTTTTCACAAATAATTCATCTTCTAGGCAACTGACGGCTTCCTGCTTCTGTCTTAATTTTTCTTCTTCCAGTTGTGCTGGAGTACTTCATGGCCATGAAGAAGTGTGACTGAGGGGAATAATGAAGTATTAGTTGTAACTTCATATTAGCCTAATGTCATGGTTTGATGTTGGTTAAGCATCAATACTCATGAAAAACTATTAACACATTTTCCTCTGTTACAGTTGAGCAGAGGAGCGGAAAAACCTGAAGGGTTCATGAATTGAGATAAGGATTAGGAGACAACACTGAGGGTAAAATATGCTCAAACTTAAAAGGTACATAAAAAAAATTATCATTAACAGAATTAAAAGAGGGTAGTGATAAATAAATAAACTTTTAGAACACTTTTTTCTTCCCAGCCCCTCCCTCTCTCTCACTGATAGCAGAAGGAGACAAAATATGGGGTTTGTAGTCAGTTTGTCACTCCTAATTTTCTTCTATTCATACAGGGAAAGAAGGATCTTTCATTTGTTGTATTGTGGGGTTCCTCCCACCATGGGAGACACTTCTCTGTGACCTTCTCCAATTTGGTTTGCTTCTCATGAGCAGCAACCCCGCCCAATCTGGTGCAAGTGTGAGTCATTCCTTCTCATGGGCAACACAGGCTTCCCAAAACTGATGTTTGTGAGTCACTTGTCTACGTGAGTTCATATGCCTCCTTTTGGCATCTACTTGCTCAGTCATGCAAGTGGACCTCTGCATCTCTCGTGGACCCAGTGAGCTGCAGGGGGACGGCTTACTTAACTATTGTCATTTACCAGAGTTTGCAGAAGAAAATTTCTTCTTTGGCACTTGGAGTACTTCTCCAGCTTTATTTACTGACCTCAGTGCCGCCATTTTGGTTCTCCTCAGGTGTCCTTACCTTTTCCTTTTCTCTGACTTGGAAGAAAATTGTTGTCTCTAAGTTTCTTTGTTCTCAATTTCTATCAGTTGAAAAGTTCTTACAGGGTTTCACAGCGCTGATCTCGTCTGGGCTCTGCACCAAAGAGTCGCTCGCTGTGTTTCTGCTACTGGCTGTGTGGCCCACTGGTACCGTATGGGCAGTGCCGGCCGCCGTGGTGCTGCCTCCATTCAGCGCCTCTCTTCCTGTGGGGCRCCTGAAAGGATAAGCCACTACCACCATTCCTGCCCTTCTGTCCATGGCACAGCTGGCTACAAGCGGCCAGGCAGGCACAGTTCACTGTGGACTGTGCCAGGATGGCTGCGGCTGTGCCAGAAAGAGAAGAAGCTGTCACCACCTCTCCTGCCTTTCTGTCCGCGGCACGGCTGGCTACAAGTGGCCAGGCAGGCACAGTTCACTGCAGGTCGTGTCAAGATGCCTGCAGCCATGGTGGCTGCATGGCTGTGTGGCAGTGCCAGGAAAGATAAGCTGTCGCCACTGCCCCTGCCTTTCTGTCTTCAGCATGGCTGGCTGCAAGCGGCCAGGCAGGCACAGTTCAATGCTAGAGGTGCCAAGATGGCAGCGGCCATGCGGCCACCATGGCGCCAGGATGGCCCTGGCCTTGGTACCTGCTTCTCACCCCTTGGAAAAGAACTGCGTGCGTTTTTGATTTCCTTCTTAAATATGTAATCACAGAGGCATTGCTGACTTCTCTAATTGGCTTAGTAGTATGTATATTCTCAGAGCCAGCCAGAGATTGGCTTTGCCAGGCATGGAGGAAGATTTCACTGAAAATCACTTCTCTGGCTGGCTTTTGCCCTCCCACCCGAAACCCAAATCATGCAAATCCAACCTATTTAAATGGCGTCAAATTTTGATACTACCATGTGATTAGGATCTGACTTACTCTGACCCATCATTGCCATGGCCTCTTTTTCTTGGGAGACAGCGAATTTTTTGCTGCTGCCTGCAGCTGAACTCCAAATAATCTCTTTGTAATGTAATATATACATTAAACCTTCAGTTTTCTTCTTAAAGGTCTACTTCACTGAAAAACTTCCTGCAAGATACAATCCCTATGTCTCATTAGGAAATAAGTATCTTTTATAAAATGTGAAGTTGTTTTATGGGCTAACATGATATCATTGTTAGCAGTATTCCTGAAAAAAATAACTTAATTCATATAAATACTATCTTTTCTTTCCAGTTGTTTTAAGTTAGCAAGACATTTCCATGTTGTTTTTGATATCCTGATGATTGCCATTTGCAATTTATGGATTTATATTAATAATTTAAAATTTCCAGAAATTTTTAAAATTCAAAGTGTAAACTAAATAATTAGAAGCATACGCCTAGAAAGAATGTCAGCTTTACACCCCTAATGTTCAGTGTGGCTGGAGTTTTGTGATTGAACAACGGGTTTTGAATTTTTGCGAAGATATGGGAGTGTGTGGTAAAGTCAAAAAGAACTTTGCAGAGTGTTGTACCTCTGTAAAGCCTTTTTCTGCAGCTCTACTGTGAAAGAGGCACTGCAATCCTTTATTTGCTCAGTACAAGCACAGATACATATCCTTCTAACAGACCTGTTATTTGACTACCATAAGGAAGATTTTCATTGTCTTACACAATTTTTGATGGTTTTGTTTTGCCTCGTGCTTCTGTATAACAAGTAGAAATAGGGAATTTAATATAGTGACATACTATATCTGTAAAATCTATTATTTAATATAAAATCATGTCTTAAAAAATTCTCCTGCAGAGTTTTGCACAGAGATCATCAGATCTTACTCCGGTTCTGTTAGTAGCATTTCACTGTCTCTCTGCTTAGACCCATAATGCTGTGGAAGTAACGTTTTGTTCTCTTTCAATGTTGCTTGGAAGTCCAGTTTTATGTGCCTCAGATATCCTTTGTGAACTGTTTGTATAGGTAGGTGTGTGGGACTAGGACTTTTTCCATCCCCTACCATTAATAAGACTAAGATTTCTCCTTCAGTCTTGTCTAAATTCATTGAAAAATTGATGATTCAGAGTAGTGGGAAAGAATTATGGAATACCGATTATTGGAGAAAATGGGATTAGATAAGTATGAAAATCATTAAAAATCCAAAGAAGACACGGTTTAGGGAAATAGCTGGTGATTAATGTCTATTTTCCTAGATGTACCTTCTGCTACTGGAGGAAGAGGTCTGGCATACTTTTGTGACTAGGTGTCTGCTGAGTCATCAGATGAGCACAGCCTGGTTATCCCTGGTGCAAGATACCCACTGAACCCACTAGTGTCAAAGGATGAAGACAGTGTCCACTTGCAATACTGCAGAAATGGCAGTGGATGTTGAAGAGGTGAATCTTGGTGCTGTGTGGCAGACCTCTGACTTACAGAACACACAGCAGGCAGTAGTGATGGTGAGCTCTGGCCTCTGTTTTCTGTAATGCCTGAAAAAGAACAAGGAGGTTGTCAAAACTCAGTGTGCTTTAGTGTGAAGGTCAGTATTGTGACTAGGAGGGAGAATTCTGCACTGCCAGTGCTGAGACAGAAATCACATTAAGTAGCTTTGGGTACTGACTGTTTTGGGCTATATTGCCATAACGAAAGTGAGCTTTAAGATATTGTACCGGGGATAATTTTCAGTATTACAGAAGAGTATCAGTCCAATTAAGTGGGCTAAATGTCTGGAAGGAATGTACCACCTATAGTTTTTTAATAAAAAGACAGCTTGCAAAACATTGTAACCATACTCCTTTTAATAGTATTTTATAAATTTTAAACTGTGTGTCTTTCTTTTTTTAAGAATAATCTCTTTGCTTAAAAAATAGTACAGAAATAATGACAGCAGTCTCTGTAATTAAACATATGAAAATATAGATGGAAGAAAGGATCTGTCCTTTCTTTTCCTCATTGTCTTATGTTCCTCACTCCCATGGTATTAACAGGTTCTTGCTGTAAAAGAAATTGATTCTTCACTCCCAGGCAGGTCATTATAAAAAAGGCTTTAAATCATTTCTGAAATATAGACTTCACTTTAATATTCTCTCCATTACCAGCAATAAAAAGCCTATAATTTGTGAAAAATGAGCTTTCCCTTCAATATGTTCTCTGATAAGTAGCATTTCTGCTCCTCATTCACTTGTCTCACACCTGTTAACCTCCCAAACTGATACTCAGTACATCTTGAAGATGCTGTATTTATTTCTGTTGCGTAGCCATGTGAAGATTAAAAACCATGTTAGAAGCTGGCCTCTTGGTTAGCAATAATTCCATTTTTGATTAAGTTGACACTGACATTTGATCATTCATTGAGGGGATGGGTACAGCATCATGTTGGTATGCCAGACTGCACACACCTTTGTCTTTACACATCACTCCAAAAGGCAGGAAGGTAACGTGTGTGCAAAGAAAAGCATTCTCTCCTGCTGGCAGTGGTAGTAATTTGCCTGGTCTATTCCTGGAAAGACAACACATGCAGGGTAGTTTGGGATAGAATACATTTTCTGCAGAAGAGCAAGTGCACTTACAAGAGAGACCCTGATGGTCATTCACAAATGAAACTTCTGTGCATCTAAAACAATATGGCAACATTGGCTGTTAACACAGAAGAACATTGTAAGTCCCTTTCACATGTAATATTCTACTCTGTTGCAGCCGTGAGGCCTGCTAGGCCTCCCTGGCGGTCAGTGGCCTAAGGGCCTAGTCATCATGACTAAGCAAAACAACCCCTCTCCCGCGCTTGGACTTTCTCTTATCTCTCTGTAAGACAATAGGTCACTTTCTACCCCGACTTGTACTATTGGTCCACTTTTCAAAACCTCGGGACCCTATAAAAAACGCCACTTTCCCCCAGTTCAGCAGAGGTGCTGTCCCTGAAACCCTTCGCAGAGAAGCTAATAAAGATTCGCCTGTGGAACTTCATACAGCCTTCT